>JAPYYR010001517.1:0-14587 GCA_030523065.1 Aphidius colemani
ACACAGCCACTAGCACAAGCCAGAAATTGAAGAAAATTTGGCTGTGAGGACCAGGCGCGCAGACGAGTGAGTAGTAATTTGAATTACTACTCACTCATTATGCGCTTCTAATAAAACCGTCCAAATTTTCGCTTGAAAATGTAGTCGAGTTTTATCGTATTTTATCAACTTTTATATGAATAAAATTGAAAATGATGTCTAATTGTTTGTTTAATGTTTTAAAATAAATAGTTAATAAAAATAAACATATATATAATATTAATTTGACTTTATTAATTTATTTATTTGTGTTCCAATTATTTTTTTTATCAGTTTTATTTATCATGTTATTATTATGATGCATTTACAAAAAAACCAAATGAGCAACAATTTAAGGGATAGCAATTACTCAAAATTACTGTTGACATGTTCTATAAAATTAGTTAAAAATTACGGTCCAACCAATTGTTTGTTATATCATTGAAAAAAATAAATATAAATGATTATGTTTAATTATGTTGATACGATAAAGACTAGAGACCTTTGTGATCTTCATGGTTGATTATGTTTGTTAGTGAGGACTGAGGACTGAGGTTAGGGACACCTCACGTGTCACACAATGTTGATAAATATATAGCTTTTTGATACACTGATTGTATAATTTTTTCCTAATCTTTATTTTTATATTTCAATTTAGTTTAATTTTTTTTTTTTTTTTTCGTACGTTTACATAATCACCAAAATGTTTTGAAAATATATAAAATATATTTTTTAAAGGGTAAAGTATTGAATAAATAGTTTAAAAAAAACAAAACACAGGATTGTTTATTAATTGCATTATTAATTTTTATAATTTATAGAAAAAAAAGAATGAACATACCTCGTAGACTTGGAGTGATTGTTGGCCATGCTATTGCCTTAAAAAATACATTATTTACACCAAAATATTTATTCTACACAAATGTTGGTATATCAGTATCACTGTCAGCAGTTGGTGATACTTTGGAGCAACACTATGAAATACTAAAGGTTAATTAAATAATAAAAGTTAAATAATATTGTACTGATAATAATATTGATAAATAATTACAGAAAGAATGGCCTGAATGGAGTGCAAAAAGAACTCAACATATGGCAATATCTGGCATGACAGTTGGCATTATATGTCATCATTGGTATAGATATCTTGATGCTCGTTTACCAGGAAGAACAATTAGCATTGTCATCAAAAAAGTTATTGTTGATCAGCTTATTTGCTCACCATTATACATAGGAGTATTTTTTTTAACACTTGGTATTTTAGAAAATACAAGCTGGCCTGAGTTGAAAACAGAAATTAGGAAAAAAGCATATAAATTATATGTTGCTGAATGGATTGTTTGGCCACCAGCACAAATTATTAATTTTTATTTTTTACCAACGAGATATCGTGTACTTTATGATAACACAATATCACTTGGTTATGATATTTACACGAGTCAAGTTAAACACTCGTAAAAGCCTTAATAAAATTTAATTACTTACTTGAATTTTGTTTTTTTTTTTTTTTTTTTTTATTTAAATGTATTTACAAAAAAAAAATAATAATAAATGACTATATTGACACTATATTTAAAACATTCCATCATATATACCAATTGGCACTAAAAATGCAATGAATAAAAAAAGATTTCTAGCAACCAATTTCCAATCATTTGGCACAACATAGGCTGTCAGTACTGTTGTTAATCTGTGAATCTAAAAAAAAAAAACCTCATAAATTTATGTAATCATAATTAGAGTTTTAAAAAAAATAATTAAATTACCTCATGACTGGCGCATATAAAAATAAATGACGAGACGAGTAAATTTAAAACTGGAAATCTCGGAAGTAATACAAGAACACCATGTGAATCAGCAGCAAGCCAAACATGTCCTTGACTGACAATTGTCTCTAGACTTATTCGACCAAGACCAGCAAGTAAAACAGAGTATTTGCCTCTCAATGCAAGTGTTGAATTTCGTAATACAATATATCCAACAATCTACAATAAAAAAAAAATTTGATTAACTTTGTCAATAAGCTTGTTGTAAAACAAATATAATTACCGGTACAAAAACAATATAAGAATGTATCTCTTCACATTCAGCAGCAGACACACATATTAATGTGAATATTGTATAAGCTGCAAGTGAAACAATAGCAAAAAATGGTGCCAATATACTTCCAGGTATATGATCAATCCTTTGAAGTATCAAAAGTCCTGCACCAAATGCAACGCCATATGTAACACTGTATCTATCAACTCTCCATCGTGACCACCATTCACTAATATCATCATCAGTTGTTACAAAAAGAGCTTTCCATGGTCTCGTTACAAATACTTTTTCAAAAAAAACCTGTAATTCATCACCAATAATTAGAATTAATTGACATTATTAAATTAAATTAATAACCAAATACAAACCTCAGACATGTAGAAAATTGTTATGATAAAAACAAGACTCAATAATTTTAATGACAAGTAGAGTAATGCACGAGCAGAGCCATACTCAACAAGACTACCAGAATACACTCTTGGTGGTAACCAAGCCAAAATAAAAACAATTAAAAACCAAAATGATACAAGTGGCACAAAATGATAAAATTGATATGGTCTATTCATTGAAAAACACAAACAAACCGTCAATAAATTTAATCTAAAAAGTACCTGAAAAATAGAAGAAAAAAAAAACATTATTATGATAAATTAAGTGACAATTCAATAAATAGTAATAAAAGAATATAATACCCTTGCAAAACGTATCAATGATACATCACCAGTTTGCCAAAAATAACAAAAATGTCCATAACCAGATAAAAATAAATATACTGAATTAATAAGACGTATATGCATGTAAATTGGTAATACATTTTTAGCACCAGTAACATGATAAATAAGTACAACAGCTTGCATTAATCCACGCCATTCATCTGTTTGTTCACGATTTAATGCTCTTGGTCCTCGTTCACAATCTTCAGTAAAAAATAAACCAAGTGCAAGTATGTAACCAAGTGGTAGCCAAAAACTAAATTCACTATAATATTTATTTTCTTTCATGAAAAAATTTGTTCTATCACATAAATAAAAATATGATAAAATTGCTGAAAATATTGCAATTGATGTTATCAGTGTGTTCAAATTTTGTGATGATTGAATTGGTAATTGTTGTGCTTCTTCATCATCAACATCACCAACATTATTATTATTATTTTGTAATAATTGTAAATTATTATTTTGTTGTCCCTCTTCTTCTTCTTCCTCATCTACTTCAATTTCTTGAGGATTATTATTACTATTATTTTCAGTAATTCTTGTATAAAAAAAATCATATCTATTGAATATTTTTCTGTACAAACAAATAATTAAACCAATTGAAATAAAAATAATTAATGTTAACAGAGTAAATAATTGTAGTGTTGTTGCTGCTTCTGGGCTGCTGCAACATGTGCCATCTCCAAAATTCATGTAATCATTACAATGACTATTTAATAATATTTGTATTTTATGTCTTATTGAATGTGGACTTGCTAAATAACCATCTGGACTTTGTTCAAGTACACCCTGACCAATTAATCTACTACTTTCCCAAATATGTACACCATTGTGTGATAATATTTCATTGGCAACACGATTACATATATTTATTTGGCTATTATCAATATTTGTCAAATGTGGTGGTAGTGTTTCTTTGATAACTGGATCTTGCATCATCCAAATAAATAGTGTACCTTTTTTATTTAATTTTTCAGCTGGTTGAACAATCTTGACAATTTCTGTGCTATATTCATTGTATAAAATATCATCACTTGAATTATAAGCCAGTATATCATGTGCAGCAGCACCAGCAACAATCATTGACGGTACATTATCATCATCAACATCATCATCCATCCATTTTTTAAAATCTTTAACCATGTCATCATTGACTCTTGGCCTCCATAAAAATTCAACCTTCAATCGCAACTGAACATCATTAAAATTAAGATCAACTTTTGGTGAAAAATCAATTGGATCAGAGTATGTTTTACCGTCAATTGTAAATTGAGCAACAAATGATTTGTACAATTGATGAATCCTTGTATCACCAACAAATACAAAATTATTTTTATGTCCCATAAATGCACGATAACGTAGACATCTTCTGCTATCAGTTTGTGTATATCTATGCATCATACATCCATATGGTTGCCATTCTTTATCACCCTTGTAACGACCTTCTTCCAATAGCCACTTGCAAGAATCACTTCCTAAATTACAACACAAAAAAACACATCAAATATTAATTATTTAATTTATTAATTTATATTTACCATATATAAGATGTATAAGTCCATGATAAAATATAAAACAAGCAACAAGCAAAGCTGCTAATTTTTTTGCACTTGCTACTGTTATTAAACTTATAAAATGTTCGGCGGCCGTCATGGAGTCTATTTATGTTTCATCATTTCATTATCAATACATGTTGTTACTTGTTGTTGATGATAATTACAATGACAATTTATAATACTTATTATAATATGAATTTTATTTAATAAAATATTTGTTAAAATGATTCAGTAAATATTATTTGTTATTGAAATATTGATTGTTGTTATTTGTTGTCAAATTTTTTTTTGTGTGTCATAAGATGGTTATGTCATCTGATGTTGTTGCTGCTGCCACATGACTATGTATTTATTTATTTTTTTTTTTTTGTTGAGTGTAAAGTGTAAACATAATAATAACAGATCAAAACAAACACAACATTAGCATAGACAATAATTAAGAGTGCCTCTTTAATACATTAGTATAAATATATAAATATAATATGTCTTTGTTTACAATTATTCATCATCAGGTTTATATAAATTTAATTGATGTTTTAAATCAGTCATTGTTGCATCAGGATAAATGTCATTACGTTCTTTGAGTAATTCATAAATTGCAGCCAATGATTCCAGCTCTGATCTAAAAATTAAATTATTTAATTTACATTTATTATTAATAGATGATATAAATTGTTTAAAATTTTATTTACTTTTTTTCTTGTGTTAATTGTTCAGTAGTCAAATCTGGTGAAATATATGATTTTAATTTTGCTCGTTTATAACGAGCCTGAAGTCCAGGCTCATTCGATGAACACTCATCATCATCATCTTGCTTCTGTTGAATAATAATTATATTTAATTTAACATCAGGATAAATAAAAATAAAATAAATAAATTAAAACCTTTTTATTATTAACTGGATCCATTGATGATTGTAATTTTTTATTAACAGTTATTGTTAATATTAAAACAATAAATGTTGTTATTACACAACCAGCATAATACAATGAAAAATAATTAAAATGACTAAGAAAATCATAAATCATTTTAGAAATTAATTAATATTCATTGGTCGTAATATTGTTTAATAAATTAATCAAAAAGGTTATGTTAAATTGAGCACCAATTTATTTATAACGTCATATGATTACGCATCAATATATATATTTACTTTACCTATACATGTACAAAAAAAAAATACAAAAATAAAGAAAAGAATCTCTTTTTTTGCAGATAAAAATAACTTGCAAAGTTTTTTTCTTAAATTCATCAATAAAAAAAACAACTCATGATATATAACTTATAGAAAATTTATATATATTTAAAAAAATTATTAATATTTTTTAACAAATTTATCAATGTACCAATTGTGATGTTTCATTGTTGCCAAAATACCATCATCTAGACTAACATTATCCTTTGCTCCAAAATTATCAAGTGGTTGTCCAGTCAATGAAGTAACACTACCACCCATTGCACTGTAAATAAAAAATACTTAAAATATAACTATCTTAATTATGAATATTCAATAATAATTAATTATATTTACGTTATTATTGCAGCACCAGCACAAATGTCCCATTTTTTAATAAGTGTATTGTGTACATATGCTGTTGCATTACCAGAAATAACTTCAAGTGCTTTGTAACCAGCACCAGCAGCTGATATTATTTTGACATTATCACCGATTGCATTTTTAGATATGTTATTAATTTCACCAGCATGCGATCTTGATACAATTAATATTGGTTTAACAACACCACCACCATCATCATTATCATCAACAGCATCATTGGCAATACTGTTTTTAATAGCTGCTAAATTTTTGGAATAGCCATGCTCTGGCCAAGCCCAGTATGTATCATCAGATGTACCAAATGGCTTATGAATAATTCCAATAACTGGCACACCTTTTATTGCAATACAAACCATTGTTGTAACATAGTTCAATAAATTTTCAGTAAATTCTTTAGTTGCATCAAGTGGATCGATCCAAACAGTTATATCATCTGGATCAATTGACGTATCATAATAACCATCAACATCATCATCAAATACAATTGTTTCTTCAGCAATTATTGCGTCTGATGATGATAATACATCATCACAATTTTTTTTACTCTCTTCAGATATAATATTTATTGTTGGAAACATTGTTTCTAAATAATTATACATTGCACAATGTGATTTGTAATCAGCAATTGTAACTGGATCATCAATACCTTCTTTTGTTTTACCTTTTATTTCAATATTTATATTTTTATAATTGTTATGAACATCAACTATTTCAATACCACCAAGTTTTGATGCTTTTATTGAACTTTTTAATAATGAACGTAATGATACAAATTTTTGTTTGTTACTTAATCTTGATGACAAGTATGATACTTCACGTATTGCATAAATATAAAATAATATAAATAATATTATACTTATGCCAATAGCATATCTATGGATCCTCACACTGCTACTTATTTTAATTGTCATTTTTTTTTTTGTTTTAATTAATATATTGTAGTTATTTATTTATTTTATTCAAGTTACCATTATTCTTTATACCCATGTGGATGAAATATTTAATACAACGTGTTTATTGTTGATAAAGCTATAAGACAATATTTATTATCATCAATCACATACACAACAAGTGTTATTTTATTATTTTTAATTATTTTTTTGTCTCAAACTAATTGTAATTTGAAAATAACAAATGAAAACAATCCATGTTGATAATATTTATGCTATCATGAACAATATACTTGGTTAAATTAATATGTATAATTAATTTCCTTATATTTATATTTTATATAGGATTGAACTTGTTATCTTGACAGTGTGATGATGTCATCAGTCATGTCCATATAATGATGAAAATATATAAATTGATTGTCAACTAACTTCAGGCTATTTTTATCTTTGTTTTTATTTACATCTTGCAATTCGCGGGCAAATTGATATATTTTTTTTCTTTTAAAAAAAAGCACAAGTAAGTAAGCTTATTAATCAAACAAACTAATATATTAATTATCATTGAATTTATATTTAAAATATTATTATCATATAGAAAAAAAAAAACTATATCAAGTTGCTGTGAAGCCTTAACCTAGTTAAACATGATGATGGTCTAGTTTTAGAATTAAATAATAATAATTTATATTTAACATATCACTTGTGGAAATGAAAAGTTTGATAATTATTCTTTTACATTTCCGTTTTTGATATATAAAAATGTTTTGACATATATTGATTAAATAAATATAAATATAGTGTTGTTGTTGTTCAAGTCAGTCATCATTGGATCATCATCAACACAGGATCAATAACAATTTAATGACACAGATAACATTTGTGTCTTGTCATCAAAATCTACGTGGACTTTTGACTCTTGTTGATACAATTTTTTAAAATTTATATTATAAAAATGAGCAGTGAAAATAAACCTGTTGCTAAACCATTTAAAAGTCTTGATGAACTTTACACTGGTATAGAACATCTAGAGCCTTGGTTTGATATTGTTAAACTTCGTGAATCAACAGAGTATGTATACTCTGGACAAGAACTGGATAAAAATATAACAAGACTTGCTAAATTAACACGTGATAGATTGCCAAGAACTCTTGTTTGTCATGACATGAAAGGAGGATACCTTGAAGACAAGTAATACAAACAACAACTGTTAACAGCAACAAGTAATAATTTATAGAAAATAATAAATTGATTAATTATTACAGATACATTGATGGATCAGATGACTCAGAGTCTTATTCATTTTATCATTGGAGTGTTATTGATATATTTATTTACTTTAGTCATCATATGATTACAATACCACCATATGGCTGGATCAATGTTGCTCACAAACATGGAGTCAAGGTTCTTGGTACAATTATAACTGAACACACCGATGGTGAAAGTATATGGGATAATATTTTATCATCTCATGATGAAACAAAACGTTTTGCTGATGCATTAATAACACTTGCTAAATTTTATAATTTTGAAGGATGGCTATTAAATATAGAAAATAAAATAAAATCCAATGATGTTGATAAATTAATTAATTTTGTTAGATATTTAACTGATTCAATTCATCGTGAAATTAAAGATTCAGAAATTATTTGGTATGACAGTGTGACAAATGAAGGGCAATTAAAATGGCAAAATGAATTAAATGATAAAAATGAGTAAGTTTATTATTGGAAATTAATAAAAATAAAATTATAATAGTTTATGATGTTTTCTATTATTGCAGAGAATATTTTAATTGTTGTGATGGTATATTTCTCAATTACAATTGGACTGATGGATCATTAGAACGAAGCAAGAATTTAGCTTCATTGAGAAATCGTATTAGGGATGTGTGGGTTGGCATTGATGTTTGGGGAAGAGGAAATCCTGGAGGTGGTGGATTAAATTCTATATATGTAAGCCATTCAAATTATCATCATAATGATAAATTATTACGAGAAATGTATTGTTTTTTTTTCTAATTTGTATAAATAAAGGCACTGGAAAAAATTAGAAAATATGATTTATCAGCAGCAATATTTGCACCTGGTTGGACACATGAAAATTTTGGAGCATCAACGTTTGATAAACTCGAAATAATATTCTGGGCACAATTGGCAAGACATTTGTATATTCATGTGCCAATTTATGATAATGAAATGATAGTTACATCATTTTGTCACGGAGTTGGACGTAAATATTGTCATGATGGTGTTGTAAGTATATTTATTTAAAATTTATTAGCTACATCAATAAATAATTGATACAATTTTTTAATTTTCTTATTAAGTGCAATTTGGAAAAACCATTTTATAATTTAAGCCTGCAAAATATACAAAATTCTGTGCCTGTAATGTATTTGAAATTTGTAAATATAAATATACCAACAGATGAAGAAAATAAATTAAAACAAGATATTGAAAAAATATATGAAACAATTGAAGAAATTATAAAAATCCGAGGTAATAAAATTACATTTGAAGCCAAAGAACATGGTGAATTACCAAATAATATAAAATTTGTTGATAAATTATCATTTAATGGTGGTGGATGTCTTGAATTGAACACTACTGATGTTAATAATTATCACAGGTAATAAATATTTGATATATAAATAAAATAAATATCTGATTAAATAAATTCGATTAATACAATTTAATTTTTACAAATAGATTACTGTTGATTCATTTTGAATTTGAAACAGACATTCAAATAATTGTGACACATAAAGAAAGTGAAGATGAGCCTGAACAGGCAGTTGGCAAAAAAAAAATTGGGTTGACTCTCGTTTTAATAAATGAAACTTCAACAAGTTATATTGAATCAAACACGACATTTGAACTGGATACAAAGTGGAGAGAAAGGTTTATAAAACATTCAACAAGCAATTTTATCAATCATATATTTTTTTTACAATATAATTTATTTATTTATTTATTCCAGTTATTATATTGCCAACATGAGGACAATCACAGAAATTGGATTGTCATTGCAATCAAAAGGCTGTCACCATCTTGGTCAAATTAAAATTCATCCTTTGACAAATATACTTGGCATGTCAAGCTAAGTAAATACAAGGTAATTCTTCAGACAAATAAATTTTCCATACAATATTTTTTGTTAAATAATTTTTATAAAAAGTACAAATGATAAATTTCAATTGAAAAAATATAAAAAGCCATATAATGACTAAAAAAAAGTCATAAAACAAATAGTGAAAGGAAAAGTGATGAGGCGTTTGATGTCAATGATCATTCAACCTACTGTATTTTTATTTTTATCTACTTTTTTATTCATATTTGAATGGAAATAAAAAAAAGAAAATATAAATAAATATACATAGATTAGCATTAGGATAGAAATAAATTTCTCAATCTTCAAAGATAATTGCATTGACAATAATTTAACACGCAAACAAATGTATTTTCATCAAGGGTAAATAACTAGCCACATTCTTTAACTTTAATTATTATTTACATGTCACAACTTGTCACTTATACACAAGGCCAAATATAGTTTATTAAAAAAAAAAAATGAATAAAAAAGTACATAAACAGCATTGCAAAAATAAGAAAACAAGTGAAAATAGTTAAACAGAATGTGACTCTTGATATTTTCACTTTTGAGATGTACTTTTAATTATATAAAATTATAAAAATTATAAATACGATATGTTAATGAACACTTTTACATTTAGCATATTAATACGTGATTAAAAATTAATATTATAATATTAACAATTGATTGTTGTTAATGTCAATTGACATGTGCAATTTAAAAAATAATTTAAAACTTTCACCATTACGATCACCGTTTAAGTACGTCGTATGAATTATTTAGCAAAATAAATATATCGATTATAATGTATCAAAAATTACATGCGGAATGTCTATCCGGTATACTTGATTAATAACAAATAAAAAACTTTCTAATATCACCTAAAATATTATTAATATCAATAAAAAGTAATAATTGTAAATTAAAATTCATTTTTTTTATAGAAATAAATAAAAATAAATTAAACAAGTTTTTCTTTTTCCGGAACTAAAAAAAATATATCTGCGTGACGAAACACCTGTCACATAATAAAAAAAAAAAAAAAAAATATAATTTAATATAAAAGAAAATAAATTAACGTGACTGATTGATTTAAAAATAAAAAAAAAAAAAAAAAAAACCACTGAATTTTAGTTATTTTGAAATTTAATAGAATTTATATGCTAAATAAATAATAAAAAAATAAAAACAAATATATCAACAACAAGTGGTTTGCAGGTATATAATATAAAGTGGCTCAGATGTTTTTGTAGAAAGGCAGAGAAACCTCTGGAAATATTTTAAAATATCTTGAATTGTAAAATCACTAAGCGCGAGATGAAAATAATATTTTCAATTTCACAATATATTTATTTTGTTGAAATATATATTTAAATATAAAAATCATAAACAAAAAATGTTAATAATAATTATTACATAAATAATTAAATAACAAATTTATAAACAATTTAAAAATATATTTTAAATTAAAATTATATTTATAGATTTAATAATGTTCCGCTATGTTTGTTATAAAAAAAATATATTAAATATTACTATTGTTGGTATCTAAATATTTATCTACACAACACATCGTATGTGTACCGTAAACTACGATTACGATTAAATTTTTCAAAGTGCAATTTTTATATATTCTCAAGCATAAAAAATTTACTGTAAACCTGTTACTTTTTATATTTTTTTATTATCTATATTTATGTTTTTAATAAAATATTTGTTAATTAATTATTTAAAAATACTAATTGATAATTAAAAATGCGACAATCGAGGTGAATGGTGAACTAATCATCAAATAAAAATAATTATTCTATTAAAATATTTTATTGTTAAATTAAAATAATAATATTAATGCAAGTATGTTATTGTTGTTTGTATTTCAAATAATAAACGAATACATGTAGACATTCTAGAAAATATATTGAGGTAAAACGCACGATGCTCAATCCCACTACAATAACTAAATAATTCCAGCTACTTTTGCTTCAAATATACACTCAAATGAATCAGTCATAGTCAGTCATTGACCACGAGTACTTGTACAATAACTTTTCTTATTACATGCTTGATAAATCACTTGGATAATAAAACAGTTAAAAGAAATAGTGATGAATTAAATAATCATATTTATTTGTATATTATATTGTGCTTGTGATGTTGATGATGATAATGATGATGTTAATAATAAAATTAAGTGAATACAGTGATGTAAATATTTAAATTATTACTATAAATATTATTAAACAAAAAAAAAAATGGATGATAAAATAACAGCAGACTCTACTGTACGTAGTCTAGAGTCAAATGTATCATCTGGTACATCAAAAAATTCAATAAAAACTGGTGATTCTAAAATTGATAGTTGTAAAGATTCAAAATATTCAAAAGATATATTAATCAATAAATCATGTGAAAAAATATCAATAGATTATTTAAATGATATTGAAAATAATACAAAAAATAAAATAAATAATAATATTAATTCAAATGATAAAAAAAAATTATCAAATAATAAAAATGATACAAATATTATGATGATAACATCATGTGGACAATTAATATTTGGTAAATATATTATTACTTATTAAATAAATTTAATTTTCATAATAATTATTTGAATAATATTTCAGGTCTTGTGTTAATAACATTTGGTATACTTGTGCTAATTCATGGTGTATCATTGGGAACATCCGGAGCTGGTCTCTGGGCTGGTATGAGTGCACTTGTTGCTGGTGCACTTGGTCTTGTTGCAGCACTTGCTGAATCAACATCAAAAACTTCATCATCATCGACTGGTTTTTCAACGGCTCATCTTGCAACGACTCTTGTTGCTCTTGGTCTTGCTAATTTATCAACAATTGCTGCAATTAATTCAATTGTTCGTGATGCAAGATCATCAGAATCTGATTTATACATTTCATCAGTAAGTTGTTTTTTTTTTAATTTGAAAAGTTAAAATTTTTTTTTTGTTTATAAATTGCGGTGAATTTCTCATTCGTCTTTGGCTTTTTTATTTTTTATCTCATTGCCTGGAGGTACAGAGAGATTTTTCGCTTCATTATGTTACTGGCCTACATCTTTTAGTCACAAGCAATCATTCTCATTGACTTTTGTGATGTTTATTTTTTTTTTTTTTTATTATATATATGTAATTTATCTATTTAATAAAATTATATATCAAAACATTGTCATTAAATTAAATAAACAAGTAAATATATTTACTTTTTCTATTCGTAAAAAAAATATATATAAAAAGTTTTTTAATGTGGTAAATTGGCCCGGTGAAAGTTCAATGACAAGGCTAAAAGCGGTCAATTCATTATTCCCAAAAATAAAAAAAACCCATAAATTTTTAAATTAAAAATAAATAATAAATATAAATTGATTAATTTGTCAGAGTGGAGATGGTAAATATGAACAAGAAAGTACAAGTTGGCCAGGTTTGTTGGCAAGCATTGGACTACTCGTGAGCAGTTTGTTGGAATTATTTATTGCTGGTTACACCTGTATTAAGTTGAGTCCAAAATTGTGTAGTTGTCTGGTTAAACAGCCATTCGATCAAAAGAATCAATTGGAAATAACTGATATTGATGCTGATATTGGTAAATTAAAAACTAAAAATATGGTTCATCAGTGGGTTATTGCTCAAACACATTCTCCTAAAAATTCAAAACCACCATCACCATCAACGAGACAACAACCATTTTATATTGTTCATCAACCTCTTGTGACATTACAGCCAATAGTACAGGTGAATAATTTTATTATAGATAGATATTTGTTGGATGATAAATAAATAATGATAAATATTGTGATAGACACCTTATGGAGCTGTTCCATATTCGAAATATCCAGGGACATATCATCTTCCAGCATACGGGCCAATTCCAATGATACCCCAGGTGATGCCACCACTTGGTCGAGTACCATCAATGCAAATGGTAATTTTTTTTCTTTACTAATTTATGAAAAAATCTAAGAGTAATAAGACTAATTAATTTTTTAATTGAAGAAAAAATTACAGTACCGACCAAGACAAAAAAAATATGCTGTTGATCATCAGCAACATCATCGTGTTGATAATGATTCAATGGAAAGAAAAAAAAATAATCGTGAAACAAAAATAGAACCAAATCGAAAGATGATTTCAATTGGAGAAAATGATAGTAATACAGGGGATTTTTCTTTGACATATACTGGGCTTGATAAAAAAATGTCAGAAGAATTTATATCAATTTGCATGGATCCAGAACGTAAATCAAAAACTTCAAGTAATTATGGAAGTGAAATTGACTCATCAAATGCTAAAAAATCATAGAAAATATTATTATTTTTAATTATTGATTATTTTGTAAAAAAATAAAAAATTTATATAGATTCATAAACCTATTCATGTATTTTTATAAAAAATAATAAATATAATGTTATCTGTATAATAATTTCTGTTTACAAAAAAATTACCTAGATCACGTTTACGATCACTAGGAAGTCAAAATAATTATTTCAAATATCTTCGGAATTTTTTTTTATTAAATTGTGTTATTTATTCTCACGAATAATAAAAAAAAATAGAATTTTATAAATAAAGTATCCTTTGAAATTATAAAATAATAGTTAATGTATATTTATTTGATGCTAAATATTTATTTTTAATATAATATATTATTAATTAATAGAAAATGTAATTTTTTTTGATTAACAAAGGATGTATAC
>JAPYYR010001518.1:0-20427 GCA_030523065.1 Aphidius colemani
AAAAAAAGTTTATGATATTCATTGTTGCGAATAAAGCGTGTATCGGATTACCAATGTAGCCCTTGTTACTTTAACAATCGAAAAAGTGAGATAAAAAAATTACCACAAATAACAAAGACAGAAAAAAAATCTATTTCACACGCGATATATATAGTGTATCTATTTTGGTGTTGGTCACCAGGAGCATCAACAAATACACCAATACTTTTACACATGAATAAACGATCGGAATTGTAAAAGGATTTTAAAACAAATCTCGTGTTGGATGGCGTGGTTTGAATCAAAGAATGGCCAACACAACTAAGGGTAGAAAAAAAAATAAAATAATTACGTTAAGCATCAGTAGAATGTAAAAAGATGGGACTTGATGATGTGCAAGAGGGTTGCTTGAAAAAAAAAAACCAACATTCCGTGGTTTTTATTTATTTTTTTAAAAAATTTTTTTATTTTAAATTCTTTTTCTTTTGAATTTTTTTATTTTTCCATTTTCCTCAAAGCTCAACGACTTCCCCTTTACGCCTTGCCAACGTCGCGTTTAGTAAAAGCTGCTGCTACAGAGGGCGAGACGAATGGAAGAGTTAGTTGAGGGGTTGAAAATTGAGAGAGAGANNNGAGAGAGAGAAAGAGCGATATTGTTGGGGTGGAAAATGGATAAAACGGAGGATGTAGATGGGTTGGGTCTCGCCTCGGCTGGGCGAGCGCTCAATAACGTGCGAACCCAAAGGGGAGGAAATAGGGAGGCATAGCATGTACCAACTAGAATAGAGTGGAACATTCTGGGAATGTCAGTGGTGGTGATGATGGTGGTACAATATTTATATTTATATGTACATATTGCATAAGGGATACCTGCTGAACTAAGGGACAACCCTATTTGCCTATAGCTTCTCTTTAATGTTTTTTTTTTTTAAATCCTTGATAAACGAATATTTTTCATACGTTTATTATTTTTTCAACATATATATTCTTGTATGTCGGTTGTTAAACACTAAGCACTCTTGGAAAACCATATTGTTGATACTTGTGTCTACAAACAACTTGCTTGTTTAATTTATATATTTTTATTTTTTTAAATTAAAAAATAAATAAAAGAGGAAAATCTCTTTTGACTTTGTTTTATATTTATACTCTTTCTACCCTTGACTATATTTTTATCCACTCAATATTTTTTTTTTTTTTTTTTTTTTTGTATTGTTTTTGCTCACTTTGTTCTGTAAAACGTGCTTTCGTGCTTCAACTATATCCATCATAATCGCTTTAGGCAAGCGTACCGACGCGACAAAACTTTCACTTGCTCATTAAACGCCCACTATCCAGACAACATTCTCTCTAGTTACGTTATTACACGGTTTGATGTTGAGAAGAGATGAATTTTCTCCATCATCGATTTTACACTATACATATACAATATATAGCTTTATTTTTATCTTTATAATAAAATATAAACATTTTTACATCAAAAATTTTATAATAAAATGAATATTAATTTCATAATTACAGGAGTAATATCAGCAGGTGTATCAGTACCAGTACAAATACCATCACAAAGTCAAGATTTAGCTGGTAATTATTGGCCAAGACTTCAGTGATCCCAGCTATTCGGGTTTCCACCAGCGAGTTTACTCGTTGGTCAGGAAAGCCCGCCACCACAAATTCCACCACCTTCATCATCATCATCACCGAGTTTGATGACAAGACCTCTTTTAGCATCACTTGGTATACATCATCATCCATCACAATCACCAGCATCAACAAATCAACAAATTTTACATCATCATAATCATCATCAACATCATCAAAGCAGCATCACACCATCAACAACACCAGTTAACACATCTGACACTAGTGAGTGAAATTATTAATTGGATATATCATTATCCAGTAAAATTCCTCATTAAAATCATCATCATCATCATCATAATTATTTAAAAAAAAAAAAAACACTGACAGGGTTTTTTAAAATACCCGGATCACAAGTACAGGGTTTCAGAAAATAATTTTAATTATAAAAAAATTAAATAGAATTTCCCTTTCTTTTTTCATTTTATCGAGAATTTTTTCTTTAATTTATTGATGAAAAAAAAAAAGAATATATAAATAAAAATCTTTTGCTGATTGCAATTGAGATAAATAAATAAATTTTTAGTTTTTTTTTTTTTATCGTCAGTTAACTGGTGGTATTTTCGCGAGATTAATAAAATAAGGAGCTGACTGATTCGCGAGATGAGCTGGTTTGGGATAAGGGAAATAAATATAAAAAAAAAAAAAAAAAAAAAGAATGATGGTGGTGGTGGTGGTGGTGGTGATGGAATGAGAAGCAAGGTATATATTTTGTGGGTGAAATTGGGGAGGATTCTTGATAGCATTGAGGGTGGCTTTTCTTGGGGTCGGCCATCGCGTTTGGATTTGAGATATGGCGTCGTATCTAAACCACTTTACCATGTTTCCACAAACGTTGACTCATACTACTTTATTCTGTTATTTATTTTTAATTTTTTTTTATAAATTTCTTTTATTTATTTAATCAATCTGGTTAATTATTTAGTTGATCGAGTACATACTTTACACACACAATAATAATAAATAAATTTAAAAAATTTATTATTACAAAAATATATATATAATAGTAATTTTAAAAATATTTGTGAAATTAATTTCACTTTGAGCAATAAATTTATTCATTCATTCTTATGCAAGTACGCTTCTCTATTTGTTAAAATTAAATAAATAAATTTTTAAAATAAAAAAAAAAACATAAAATAAATTGTAGTTATTAGTATAAATATGATTCGTGTATAAAAAATAAAAAAAAAAAAAAAATAAAATGTAAAATAGCATTTGTTACTTTCGTTAGATAATAATTGTAACATAAAAAAAATGAAAAAAAAATTTGTAAATAATTTCAAACATTTAAAATAAATAAATAAAAATATATAAAAATTCTCATAGTCGGAAAAATATAAATAAAAACAATATTAATAATAATAAAAAAATAAAATTCAAGCGTTAATTTTTTTAGTATAATTTTTAAAATTGAAGAATAATAAATATCGATGATTGATTAGTCAATTTTAATATATCAAAATTATTATTTTTCGGTAATTTGATTGAAAATTTAAAAAAAATCTTTTTTTTTTAATTAAAATTAGTCAACTGTGATGAAAGTTAATTAATTTTCAAGCGGTTGTGTGAATTTAGAGTTTATTCACCTCAAATACTGGACTTTCTGGTCACTTGAAATTTTGAGGTAAAAATATCACACTAATTGGCATCAACTTGTACATTGTGTATTTAAAAATTCTCCTCGAAATAAAATAAAAAAAAAAAGCTTCTTTTTCAAATTACAATTCAACAAGTTTATTTCGATGAAAAATAAAATTTTTTTATTTTTAATCCCAGCAATATTTAGACTAATGATTTATGAAAAAAAAAAAAATTCTAATAAATAAATAAAAAATTAATTAATCATTGTAAATTGTAGGATGAAAATGCACGTCTCATAATACAAATTCAATAGTTAACAATCCACAAAAATAAATAATAAAAATATATAATTCAAATGGAAATAATAAACTTTAAAAAATAGCATTATCAAAATAATAAAAACAATAAACAAATGTAATAATATTCTATAGCATCATATATTCACAGCCCCCAAATTCACAATAATAATGAAAACGTAATGAAAAGCTTTACAACATAAAATGACAATTAGTAATAATATAAAAGAAAAAAAAAATAGGGACGAAAGAGAAAAACAAAAAGTAAAAAAAAAATTAATTAAAAACGATCAAAAAATTTCATGAATAATGTAAATTAATCGTAAATTTATATTTTTGGAACTAAAAATAAAAAAAAGAAAAAAAAAAAGTTTAATGTTACGTGACAAATTCAAAATCGAAATATACAGAATAAAAAAAAATATATATATTATATCCAAATGTTTATTTATGGTGTCTGAAGTTTCATTAAAATGACGAAATAAAATTTTAAATATATTGGTGAATAGTTGTGAGGGAATATAGGTTGTAAAAAAAATAATAATAAAAATGAAAAATACATAATTGAATGATGAACGACCTATTCTTTCCTATATCTTGTAAATATAATTTAAAAAATAAGCCATTGCAATTGTGGCATTAACTTTTTGTTGGACGTGTTAATTGGAGAGAGGATTTATCACCAAAAGGACTCATACCAAGATGCAACAAGCCAACATTAAAAAAATAATGAATCCATTTTTCATTCAATGAATAATACAAATTGAAATTAAATTAAAAAAACAAAAACTCTTAATTAAATTCTATTTCACCCTCATTAACGATTTGTACAAAACAAAAAAAATATATATATAATTTAATAATCATAATGCAGACGAGCTACAAATTTAAATAAATTAAAAAACAATTTTTTCATTTGTGATAAATGAGTACTTAGAAAAAAATGACAACAAAATTGTTTGAATATTTTTTCGAGTACTCTTGTATTACTTGTAGTTGTAAAAAAATAATTAAAAAAAAAACAAAAAAATAATACAAAAAGTGTAATGCGTATAAATAAATAAATTATAAAATAAAAATGGAATTAAAAATATAATATTTAATGCGACAGTTATCAATGTAAGTGTTGTGAATAAGAAGATAATATTGTTGCTGTGATTACTTCTAAGATTGTAAGTAGAAAAAGAAATGAAAAAAAAAAAACATTAGTAATCAACAATTGTTAGGTGTCACTGTCTTATTAAAATAAATGTTATTTCATTTTAATTCCAAAAAAAAAAGACAATTACAAGAAATAAGTAAATCAATATATTTAATTAGTACCTTTTTATTATTTCTTAATTTTTAATTAACAATTCTGTTATTTAAATTTTTTTTTTTATATATTTTATTTAATTTTATAGAAAAATATTTGTCAAATAGAAAAAGTAAAAAAAAAACACATTTCTTATGAGCTAATTAAGTGCATGATATAATTTTTAAAGTGATATAAGTTTTTTTTTTCATCTTAATTAAGCAAAAAAACCAGCACTTCGTGTTACATCATCAGGTTCACGAAGAACTAGAACACGTCTATTATTTCTAGATCCACTCAAGACTGGAAAGCTTCCAGTTGATGTTACTGTCGTAACAAATTCAACATTTTCATTTTGTTTTTTAATACCCCAAAGCATCAAACCAGCCCAAAGAACCATCAAAATAATATCTAAAAATGAAGGATAAATTAATTATTCATAAATTAAAATAAAAAAAAAATCAAAATACATTTAATTTTCACGAACCATATGTCTGAAATGGATGATCCATTCTTGCAATATTAAACTCATAAACAGTCAATCGTCTGACAATATTAATGACAATATATTTTAAATTTGATCCAAGCCAATAATCAAATGGCAAAAGTATCATATAACTTCCAACGAATGATGAAAAAAATACATTTGAATATGATGGAAATGAGCAAAATAATACAAGCACAACCATTGTTATTACTAAATAAATTAAAAAAAATTGTCTATCAATTTCGAAAACTTCTGTTCCATCTGAAATATAAAATTAGCAATATAAATAAATAAAAATATCTCATGGCTACGTTTTGTGATTTAAAGCATATCATAATAATGTAGTTTATGCAATAACCCATGTACCAAGCGTGTAATCTAAATAGGTTGTGGACTAAATAAATATTGGGGACGCAATTAGGTAAATGTGAATCTTTCAAGCTGGTTATCGTATACTCCATGGAATATATAGTACATATTCCAACTTGAGGGGCCGCAAAAATATAAAAATTTTAAGGGGGTTAAAAATAGGAAACAATCTGTAAATATGTGTGTGTGTAAACGAGGGTGGCTGCAGGAAAATACGCGCGTCATGGTGAGAAAGGGCGGGAGGCACGAGTGCCCTAGCCGCTTCTGCATGGGGAGATTTGGCTGGATGAATTTCCACATGACTGGATAACATTGATAGAAGGCCAACACAGGGAGAAAAATATATAAAAAAAACCTTTTGCTACTACTCTTCATCCCTCGAAAAAAGTATTTTCTTTTTTTTTTTTTTCCCTTTTCCATGACTGTCCTACACCCTGATTTGGAAAAAAAATAAAATAAAACCCTCCTCAACTGGCTTTTATTGTGTGTGTGTTTATATAAAGTTGTTTTTTTTTTTCTTTAGCAATTTATTAAGTATTTTAACTTGCCGGAAATAAAAAAATAGATGCTTCCAAATGCGAGGGATGATGTGGTCAAGGCAGCTTGAAATGTTGGAATAAATGATATTTCCATGCCAATAAATATCAGTGATATTATACCACTTGCAAGACCAATCAACAATGACCATCCAATTGGAGCTGTAAATAATATAAATAATAAATATACAAAACTTGTTATTTAATTTGTTTTTTTTTCTAAATTTCATTAATTACCAGATAATATACAGCCAATAAATGCACCATTTATTGAACCCCAAAGAAACATTTCAAAGCTTGGTCCAGCATGTCCAATAAATGTTAAACAACTACCAATTATTAAAACAACAATACAAACAAATTTTGTAAATGTATCACCTAAAAATAAAAAAAATTAATATACAATCAAGCATTTTGTTAATTAATTATTATCATTATTTTACTTACTAAATAAATTGCAAGACTCGGGATCTGAAAATGGATCACAAGCATATGAAAATGTTGTAACATATGCTGATGAATGATTTCCATAATTGGCAATCATAGCATAAGCAGACCCAGTACCAGGATAAGCACTGTATACTCTTCTCAATTGGCTTGTCGTAACAGCAGCTGGTATCTACAAATTAATTTAACATTCATTATGATATAAAAAAAAATAATTAAATAATAAAAATTACCTTAATTCCATTTTTAATGATATCATCAACAGTAATCATTTTAGATATTGTTGAAAAATATTTATCAGATGAATAATCATTTTCCGTTATGAATAAACGATATGCATCATAATTTATTTGATTATTATTTTCACATTTTAATTTTTCAAATGATGCTGCTTGTGCGTCAACCTCAACTTTTCCATCTGATAGCAATAATCTTAAATATGGTGTTATATTTGTGTTTGAATTTATACTACAAGCACCTGGTATTGGTCCTGAAAATACAACAAATGTTATTAAATTCCAAAGTAATATTTATTATTCATACACATTTTAATACGATAAGAAAACAAATGTTTATGACTCATAAAATATAACAGATTACCTTGAGATAAATAATAAACAACAGCAATAAGAACACTTATGTTTTTATCATTTTTATTTTTAATAATTGTCCTTGGTTCTTGTGGATTTAACACAAAACCAATATTGGATCCTTGAACTTCTGTTTGATTACCATCAGTTTCATTATATTCAATAATAATATTTTCTTCATGCGCATGAACTTGAATAATTAAATATGTAACATTAACTGGAATATTTTCAATTTGTATTGTTGATACACTTTTTGGAGTAAGATTAATTATTTTGGACACTGCTTGACCATTATTTGGTTTATCATTAAATTCTGATATTGTTATATTGATAAATCCGTTATCTAAACAATAAAAAAACATAAATAAAACAAATATTTAAGGTTATGTTTACACCGGTTTTGTTTATATTATAAATACCTTTGAGCTGTGCCTGAACAAGACATAAAATGCTCAATAAAATAATAAATATTTCCTTCATTTTGTATTATCCATGTAAATTAACGTAAAATTAATAACTTTTTTTTTCTCAAGGCAACTGTGTTGTTGTGTTGTGTATATAAACACTGGAAAACGTCAGGGCGCAACAGCTGAGAAACTAAAATTCAACATTAAAATAGCGGTATGTCAAGGGGTGGTGAAGTATAAAGGGGGTAAATATAAATATTATTTAATTTCACCACATGATGTCGCATCAGTCGTGACAAAGATGGCCACGTTGGATCAATGAAACAATCGTATCGTAGTAATATTTGTAATCAAATGTGTGTTTTTAATAATTGTGTTATTAAGTGTTTGTTTTATTAATAAATAAATGGAAAATGGGAAAAGATCAAGAGCTGCTGGAGGCAGCAAGAAGTGGAAATGTAACTGTCGTAGAGAAAATACTTGGACAAAGAGCTAAAAGGAGTGGTCCACTAGCAAGGTGGGTGTCAACCATCATCATTTTAATAACAATTTATTTTTTATTTGTCAAATTATTTATCAACTTATTTCATATTAATTCATTAAAAATATATATGATTATTATTAACAATATACATGATGTTATTCTTACAATAATTATCATTTTCATTGTCAATTTTATCATTTTAAAAAATAAAAAAAAAACAAACATGACCTCAGATGTCTTGGCAGATGATGATGGGAAAAAACCCATGTATTTTTTTTATTTTTTAATTCAATTGTTTTTTTATGAATAAAAATAAGTTGATGATTTTTGAAATATTGATAGTTTAATTATTGGGTATGAGATGATAGATTAGCTGTTAAATTTTGGAAAAAAAAATTATTAATTTTTGATGGAACAGGACAAGTGTATATATAGGGTGTCCTGGTTTTTTATTATTATTTTGTCTGCCACCTTAACCAGAGCTAATAATCCTCGGCTGTTCACAACGCGCGCATCTCTCGCTTTCTAATTCAATCGATACGTCTTTGAGATCAACTTTCATTCATTCGAAAATTAATTAATTAAGATTAACAAATTTATTCGTAATTTCAATTGGCCCTTTCAATGACTATTTACCCAACAAATTTCCTCATAGACGATAACAAAAATTATCGACGTTGTCACAATACAGCTGATAATATAATTTTTTATCATATGACTCATTGAGACAACATGAAATTTAAAAAAAAATACATTTTTTAAAATTTATTTCAATATATTATATTATTTTTAGAATTTATTTTTAACATTTATAATGAGAGACTCGTGTCGATGGAATTTTTTTTTTTTTTCCTGTACATTATTAAAATTCTTTTAAAATATTTTTTTATTTTTCATTTTTCAACAGACGTTAAAATTTATTTTTGGTGTACTTGATAAGACAGGAAGTTTCTACTTGAATAGTTTGACTCATTTAAATTATATTTATTATAAATTTTATGGTAAAAAAAAAATTAAATTATACGCCGAATTATTATGCTCCAATTGTGGAATTCATTTTTATTGTTTAATAATTTTTTCAAATGGTTAACGTAAATTTATACAAATTATTTTTTGACAAATAACAAGTTACACTTGTTGACATAAAATTAAAATTAGGTATTATTTATTAGTTCATTCGATTAAAATTATAAATTAATTTGTGAAAAATTTATTTAATTAGTTTGTTAATTTTTTACTCCAATTTTATTATCAATATTAACTTGCATGGTATATTTTTTTTTTATATGTACATGTGGTTTATGAAAATGTATACATATTCCCCTGACACTACTGACCCAGTCTCTTATTTTTATTATCATTATTTATTTTTATTTTTTTTTCTCGTCTCTTTTATGCTTGAGCAAGCAAAGACCAATCGAGCTGTGTCAGCAAATGCACTTCTCCATCAACCACACTCAATAATTGACTCATTAAATATTTTTATCATCACTTGAATTTTAAATCTTAATTATCCTCTCGACTATTAATTCAAGAATATTTTTAAATTTTATATTTTTTTCTATTTTTAAATATGGGTTTTCACATGTGTTTATTAATAATTTTTTAATTTAAACTTAAAAAAATTAGTTAGTAATTAAAATTTCATAGCCAATTAAATAATTGAATGAAAAACTTTTTGCAAATAATTAAAATTTAATATTTTTACTTTTAAATAATAGTATTTTCCAATTGTTAAAAGCAAAAAAAATTATTTAAATTATAATAATGAACATATAAAGTCAAGTACTTCAATTGCCTCATTATTACTATTTTTTTTTTATTTTTATTTCCAGTAATTTACACTTCCTTTTTAATTTTCCTCTTTAAAATGACAAATGACAAAGTGCACTTGTTTAAACACACTTAAATTCGTCATATAAATATTTATCAACTTACTCATAACTTGAGCAGAATTCTTTTTCAATTAATTATTAATTGAAAAATATATAAATCAAATAAAAAAGATCTGATATTTATACTTATTGTTGACAACAAGCCGGATAATGATGATGAGTTGATTTGGATTACAATCCACTATTAAGTGACTATTGATAAAAAGCAAAAGACACTGAGAAAAATAAATTTATTGTGTACATTTTATCCAGAGTGTATCCGGCGGGTAAAATACATGTCTCGGTCCATATCGTTTTTCCTCTTTGCTGAAAGTTGCCAATATCGATTGCCTCGTCACCACCCTTGTTCCAACCCACACCTATAAAAAAAAATAAATAGATAAAAAAAAAAACCTACAACCTTTTCTCAACACCTTTTTTATCATCCTTTTAAAATTTATTTTTAACCCGATGCTTTTTTTATCACTTTTTTTTCACTTTGAAGATACAATTTTAATACATTTTTTAATAAACTAGCGTTAATTTTAATTGTGGAATTAAATTTATCTGTCTACTAACAAGTGAGGGAAAACAAAATATATATTTTGTTTAATTTTTTTTTTCTTTGTTGTCATATATAAGATTTAATTAAGAAAAATTGTGGAAACATCCGAGTGCCACAAATGGCACATACACAGCAGGATATATTTAGAGAAGAGGATAATGAAAATAAGGGATGATAATTTCACTGAAAATTTATTATGACAATTTTATATTATAGTTGTTTTAAATTTTATTGCTGGAAATTAGTTGTAAATTAATTTTATTAACATCAAGAAAATTTAGAAATAAAATTAAAAAAAAAAATGTCTAAAGGAATTGCTTAAGGGTGCAGGTCAATAGGGGAAGTAATTTATGTGTATGTGTGTTGTTAAGTATGTGATCTTGACAATATCATGAAAAAACCTAAATGTAAAATGAAAAAAAAAAAAATTGTAGAAATGAACAAGAGAAGAGAAGAGGTACTTAAGCTATAAAAATATACAGAGAAAACATGCCACGTGCCAGTTTTTTTTTTTGATATTTTTCCCTTACTTATGTCACCAAGTCGTTGCATTTTATAAATTTTATTTTTTCTTTCCTCTATTTATTTATTTGCTCATACGAATTACAAAAAGGACCTTCTCAAACCGCAATTCATCCTTTTTTATTTGATGTTTTGATACAATGGATCAGAGAAAGCTTTGGCGGTTCATCTTGAACTTTGATGATGATGAGTATATAAAAAGGAACCAAGGGATTTATAACGAGGCAAAATTTATTTCGTACAGAGAAAAAAAAAGCTAAATAAAGTTGCAATATAATCATATTGAGACATTTTGAAAAAAAGCTTGTGACAGACTCTTCAAGATGAAGAGGCTTTTTATGAATTTTATTTCTTTGCTTCAATTGAAAATTAATCAATAAAAATCATTTTTATGATGGAAAAATGTCACTAGTTGAATGGAAAATAAATAGATAATATTTTTATATATTTGTAATAAATTCTAGGGCCACTTTGTCATCGTCTTATGATAGTTGGGGTGGTGAAGAACATATGTGTTAATATCCTAGAACCAATAAATATCAAAAATAAAAACGTATAAATATTGTAACTCAAATAACACATGATATTTATCATCAAACACAGAATCATAAATATTATTAAGATAATAGAATTATATTTATATTTTTGATGTTTGAAAGGGTTCAATTAGTAAATAGAAAAAATTGTATTTTTGCCTTTTTTTTTTTAGCATCCCTTGTGGATTTATTCAGCTTCAATGTCAGAGTTTTAACGTAAACTACATGCAACAATGGTTTATTTAACGAGAACATGTGTTACCCAAGTATTTGAGAATTGGCTTCGTTAGCTAATAGATTGACGAGAATCATGTAATTTTATCATGTGTTACGTGATTCAATGTTTACATAAGCCAAATGAATAATCCAAAAAAAATATTCACTTAATAAATTTATTATTTTCGCTTAAAAGTAATTTTATCTTTTAAAAGATTTATATTTTTTTCCATTATAAATGGTGTGAAATATTAACATAAACATATAAAAAATTAAAGTTCAACTTCTTCTGTCGTCTTCATTTCCCCTTTTCAAAATGAAATAATATAAAAAATTATAAGAGAAAAAACATCTATACATTTATATTTATTTAAGTAACAAATTTCACACGATTCAATTGGAATCTTGATTGCGGAAATGAAGCTCGATGAGTACAAACATGTTTTGAGTGTATATATTTATGTATGAGAAAGATAAAAAGAGGATGAGAATTTGAATTGGGTAGGTTGTTTGGTTTTGTTGGAGTGAGAGATCATGTGAATGAGATCGTTCGTTGAATTAATTGAACGAATAGAAGCAAAAATAAGTTAAACTCTCAAAGCGAAACGAAACAATTTAAAATATTTACGCAACAGTCACATATATGTGTTATCAATAATAGATGATGACATTTTAATAATAATTTCGATGATAAAAAAAAAATATTTGTTTGTAGTTTAAGAAGAGGACCTGGAGCTAATGTGCAAGATGCTAGTGGATACTCTGCTCTTCATCATGCAGCTCTAAATGGTCACAGGTAAATGAAAAATACAAACATTAAAAATTAATTTCATGTAAAATATTGTACATCGATAATTAATTTAATGTTGTCAACAGGGATGTTGTCAAGTTGTTGATGCAACATGAAGCATCAACAAATGTCGTTGATGCCAAAGGATCATCTCCTCTGCATTTGGCAGCATGGGCTGGTAACTCAGACATTGTTAAACTAATTCTCAGTCAAGGTCCATCAATTCCAAATGTTAATCTTGCTGTTAGTATTTAAAAATAAATACATATCTATTTAATTTTTAATTTAATCCAACATTTAACATGTTTAAATAAATTTTTTTTTATATATTTTTACAGACATTGCATAATGAGACTGCACTACATTGTGCTGCACAATATGGTCACACGGAAGTTGTTGCACAGCTGTTACAATACGGATGTGACCCTGATATTCGTAACAGCCGTGGTGAATCAGCCTTGGATCTTGCTGCTCAATACGGCAGGTAAATAACAAATTAAAAATTAAATAAATTTATATTTTAAAAAAGTCAATTTATACTTTGAAATTCAATGTAAAATAATAAAATATTATTTATTTTTTATAGATTAGAAACAGTACAGCTATTAGTAAGAAGACATCCAGAATTAATTGAACCACTTCGTAGTTCTTCCTCATCTAGAATATTTCCTCATACTCCATTACACTTGGCATCAAGAAATGGCCACAGGTGAGTTTAAATATTAATCATATAATTTCTATTAATTTTTCCATTTGATAAACATTGAATTGTATTTGTTGATGTTACCATGGTGCGCATATAAATCACCCTTTATGTTTAACGAATAGACGATCCCCTTTTCATACTGCGTTACGATATCAAGCCATTTGCTGATTATAGCCAATCACAGAGCATTGCATAATCTAAAATTTCAGTAGGATAATACATAGTTTAGTTGAATATACATAGATATTTCCATGTACACGTATACATTGTCGAGTAATAATAATGATATTAACAGCAGTCGTGGTAGTGGTAGTGATGATGATGGTGGTTGTTATTGTTGTTGGTGATGTAACTGGTCTATAGCCACCTGGTTAAATTGGTATTCTAGTTCAAGTTCTCAGTAGAGCCTTTGTCATGAGTATCATCTTTGTCGGGAACAATGTCACAAAGGCATAAGATGTGTTCATATACAGTTGTTGAATGCTCATCTTGCCTGATTGCTTTTCTATTACCTAATTTATATTAATTTAAATTTGTTTCAATAAAAATTTTATTGCTAAATAATTTTACAATCAATATCATTTTTGTTAAATGTCATCTAATTAATTTACAACATCAAATAATTAATTTAAATCTACATAAATATTTGAATTGATTATTTTAATGTTAAATTCATGTTTGAGCTTTTTTTTTTTTTAATAATTTTTATAGTTAAATTAAAATTACCACTAAACTATTGTCAGTTACAATACATAATTGAATATATGATGAGATTGATAATGGAATGAGAAATGATAGTAATGCTCAACCGGATATTATTTGTATTTTAATTTAATTTTTTATTTATTTGTTAAACATAAAACGCGTTATACCTAGTCCAATAATCGTTTCAACAACGCCTCGCCAATAATGCTATGATCGTGTTGCATAACAGTTGAATGATTTTCACTGGATTTGCCAGTTTGATGTTAACAATAATAGCCAAATGTTGAAGTACCATAATCATTTATACAATTTAAAAAAAATATTTGCATAGTAAAAAAATTTTTTTTGTTTAACTATTATTATGATTAAATAACATGAAAAAAAAAAATAAAATCATAATTAATTTTTTTATTTCGTAAAATAAAAAAAAATAAAAAGTCTGTATTTGACAGGATAAATTCTTGATGAATGTGTTGAATTTAATGGGATTATTAAATTGTGTATGTGCATTGAATTGTTATGTTACGCAAATGGATTAAAAAAAATCATTTAAAATGAAATTTTAATATTTAAATAAATGACGATTTTGAATTTGATAAAAAGAGATGATAATAAAGAGAAATATACGAGTAAGGTAATGTCAATTATCAGATTGAATATCGATGCTTTTGGTAAGCCATAATAAATACCCCTATGATGTATATATGCTGTAGTAATAACAACATGTGAATTCGATATACCAGTTACAATTCTATCGACAATAGATGATATGATTTTACAGCTTGATTCATTGATATTTACTGTATCTTCCTCTCCTTCTCTTCTTGGCTCTCTTGTTCACTTTCATTATATTCAATTCAGCTTTATCATTATATAGACACACAGAGCCAATACCGGAAGACTGTCATGAAGCTATGTATCAAACTATGGTTGTTTGATCATTGAATCACTGAGGAATTGATTCGCTGTTTAATCATTCAAAATTGTCAATTTATTTATTAAAAAAATCCACAAGAGTTTTAATATTAATTCATTATGTTTATGCTTGTTTGAATGATAATCAATTTGATAATTTAAATTAAATTTATTTTTATAGAGCTGTTGTTGAGGTGCTGCTTGCATCTGGAGTTAATGTTAATACAAGAACTTCAGCTGGTACAGCAATGCATGAAGCTGCACTTTGTGGTAAAATGGAAGTTGTGCGTACATTACTTGATCGAGGTGTTAATCTTGGTATCAGAGATTCAAGGCACAATACTGTACTTGATTTATTGGGACAATTTCCACCTCATGTTACACAAGATATCACTGCTGTCATAAGAAGTTAGTTATTAATAATATCAATGTTATATTGAATACAAAATTAATAATATAAATTATTTTTTTTAATTTATATTAGGACATAGATCACCAACTGAAGGTGAGAGTGATGGTGATAGTGAAAATTTACCACCAATACCTGTTCAAAGTAATGATTCACTTGGTAGTCCATATGAAAATGTTAGACCCGGTGATGACATGTCACCAGTTGAATCTTCATCACCAACACAATGGCAATTTTATCATAAACCACGAGACGAAGATCGTCGTGTATCTGGAACTTCTGTTATGTCATTGTGAGTTATCAAAAAAATTATAATATAATTATCTATTTTATTTAATTCAATAATTTATGATAAATTTAATATCAAAACAACAACACATATACAAAACACTTTTGCATAAATGATGGATGATAATACTAACAATGGTGACAGCTATAAACCCTTCTTACAGTGTTGACATTAAGTCTCGCTTGAATTCAATTAACTTACAATCCTATATGACATAAAAAAATAAAACAAATAAAAATTTTCATTAAAAAACAATGATGTCTCTCAAGATTAAAAATAAATAATACAAAAAAATAATAATAAATGATAACAAAAAGCAGTACTACTACCCACTTTGTTTAAGTCCGCCTTCTCATTATCATTTTTACATTTTGCACAACGTGTGTCACGCTTACTGAACATCCACAAAAAAATATTCTAAAGAAAAAAAAGCAACAAACAAACAAACAATAAAATCAGAACACGAAGAAAAGCCAAGTTAAAAAAAAAAAAAAACGAGTATTCCAACAAAAACCATCTAGCAAAATAAAAAATCTATATTAAAAGTAGAAAAAAAATTATTACTATTATTTAGCATATATGAAATATTTTTTTAATTGTTTTTTTTTTTAATGAAAAAAAATGGGATTTTGACCGTTGAAGTTTGTAATATTTTGCAAGTGAAAAAAGCTCGATATATAGTTATACTGGTTTGATGTTTAATATAGAAAATGTGAGCAAACAAAAGCAAAGAATATATATGTGTTGATGCATCATGATGAGAGAGGTATATAACTGTGTGGTTTATACTGTGAATATAAGGGTGAGTATATAAAGCTAGAGGTTGGAGTGCAAAAGAAGGAATAGTTTGTAGAAATAGTAGCAGCGTGTTGCTACATCGCGTTAAGGATCGCTTGGCTTGGTTTAATTTTCTTGATGTAGGCAGGCGATGGTGGAGAGTCCAACCGCGTGGTTCTCTTCTCAGGTCACCCTCACTTGGAACTTTCTACAGACATTGATAAATAAATATGTATTCGTGTGTATATCTATATAATATACATATATAAATGTTGAATTTGTAAGAGAGATCCCAATGCTATATAGATATATATCCAAGTAAAATTGTATAATACTGCATTGCCAAGTACTAGCCATAGTCAAACCAACATTCACTTTACCACCATCAATGTTTGGCTCTCTGAATAACATATATATGTATTTTGACGTTGTATAACCGCTGCCACTGAATCCATCACGTTAAACAATGTAAATGTTAGCCCATCTCAGCATAAAACTCATAACCATCGTATTCACCGACCTCGGTGACGGCCAACCCTCACTAGAAATCCACCATCTCATCTCCCCTTCTAAAGCTTACTCTCTTTTGTTGATTTACCTTATTAATGTATATATTGCTTTTTTTTATTTCATTTTTTATTAAAAATACTATAATTATTTGACCTGGTCTCAGTAATATAAAAACAAAAAAAGAAACAAATAGAAAAAAACAAAATTTCAGCGATGCTGTGATGTCCAGTGGATTTTATGAAAATATTCCATCAACAACTGAAGACAACATTTCTGATTTGAGTTCATTATTTGATAGTGTCGTCATGTCAATGTCCGATACATTGAATTCAATTAATACGTTTGATAGTTACGATCAAACACCTGAAGATAGACCAATTAACACATCTAGCAAAACAACACCAGTATCACCACATAACACAACACGGTAGGATTGTTGTTGGCACACTTAACATGAAAAATATATTATTATATACAACATTAATATTATTTTTATTATTTTTATTATTTAAAATTCAATATTATTATTATTTATTTTGGTGATGGCATTTGTTTAAATATATGTTAAATATTGCTATTTGAATAGAGGTTCTGACAGTGGATTATATCAAACACCACCAGTGCCAAGGGGTACAGAGAGTAGTTACGCTTCAGAAGATTTATCTTTAACATTACCCCCGGGTTTTAGTGGTAGAGAATCAGATCAATTGAGCGTTTCATCATCCTCAAGTATTGGCGGACCAAGCCCAAGGGAAAGACGTTTCTTACCAAATGATACAGGTATACCTGGTATTTATTTACCAATGGCACCATTGTCCAGTTCCTTGCACAGTCCAGCATCAAATAGCAAAGTCTCGGTAAGTTTTTTATTTTTCAATAAAAAATAAATAAGCTGCAACTCTTTATTATCGTCATTCAAGTTGAAATACGAAAAAAAAAAAAGATATAAAAATAAAACTTTAAAAGTTTATTTTTATTTTTTTTTACAGCCAACACCACCAAAAAAACCACCAAGAAGAAATTTATCAGTATCACCAACACATTTACAAACACAAATGTCCTTGTCAGCTGATTGTTCACTTGGTCCAAGTAATTATGAATATTTATTTCTTGCACGTAGTGGAGCAAGAAGTCACATTGATCTTGAACAATTACAATCACGTAGAGATCAATTACGTCATGTTACAAGAAGTGTTGATCAATATGTTGATATGAATGCACGTAATAGTGATAATAATAAACGTTCTGATATTGAGCCAGTTGCATTGACAGCTGTTTATGGTGATCGTTTAGTTAAATTACAAAATCCAAGAAGAAAATTACGTCGTCATTGTGAAAAATCATATGAAAATTTTGAATATGATATTACAAAAAAAAATATTGATGAATCACCGTGTAGTGAAAGTGGTTTATATGAACAAAGTTATGTTACAAATACATTATTAGAATTAAAAACATCACAAGAAAGTTTATTAGATAAAAAACGTGATAATAATTATGGACAATTATTTAATGATGGAAGAGAAGCCATGGATAAAAGATTAAAACGTATACAAATGATGTTACCAACAAGTCCAACTCATTATGTACAGCCACCAACACCAGATCATCCACCACCATCAGCAATGCATGCTGAAAAATCAATTCATGAAAGAATTCGACCGCTTAGTCAGGTGAGTCAATCAAAAATATTTATTTTTTTTTTTAATATTAAAATAAAATTCCTTTAAAATAGAAAAAATGAAAAAAGTTTCATATCCAGTTTAGTATATATCAAATTTCGTGTCCATGCATCAGTTGCATCAAAATGTATTTCTCATAGCGTAAATTCAGTTGAAAAAATATCTAACATATGAATAAAATGTCAAACGGCGCTCAATTCATAACACATGAATGAATTTTTTCGAGTGTGCTACTACTACTCACGGTACTGTTAATATCCACGTCAAAATGCCAGATATATTGACGCGCATCAAAAAGCAGAAGTACTGAATTCCAAAACTATATTGAACCTTTTTTTTTTTTCAATACAAATACATATATATTTTTCATCATGGTGATAGTGAGAATGTCAAGTCCAAAAAATATAAAAAATTTCTTTCAAAATCATTGAAGCAATTAGCCGAAAAATAATTAAATTAAATATTGTTTAAACAATTTACGTTAAAATATATTAACAATAATAGAAATATAAAAAAGCTTAAAATAAGAAACTTAAATATATATGATGGATGTATATTGAGGGTCGTTGGAAGCTGAAGAAATTCATGTTTGATCTCTGATGCGATTTACAAGAAGGCAGTGATATATATGTGTACACTTTGGCTCTTCACAAGCACTTCAGTATCAGCCGTTTGACGCCAGCATCATCCTGTGATCATTCTCTTGTATACAAGCATATATATTTCGTCTTCTCTCTCCATGTCATCATCGTCATATCGTTCAACCACCCTAACACTTTGTATACAACCATAACACATTTTCAGCAATACACTTGAACATACTATTACTTGTCTCTTCATCTCTCTTTTAGTTTATCTCATTTCATCTTCTTACAACTTTACATATTCGTATGCATCAATCCAGTAATTCATCATACACATATTCGTAAAAGGATTCAAACATGCTTTATGAAATAAATATATATGTGGATCATGAAGATTTGAATTGCTTGAAAATCATTCTCAATCTTGTTCACTTGCCTCGGGTTATCTTTTTATTTATATAACTGTCAATATGTATATATATATTTATTGAACTCAAACTTCTGTAAAGTCAAAAGTATTTTATTTTTATTTTCTTCATCCTCTTTTTGTAGTTGGAAAATGTATATTTGAATGCTTTCATATATGACTTTTACACTATTCAACCACTGAAAGATCATCAATGTGTTCTCATCTCTTCCTCTGTCTTTCTATGTGTGTTGAATCGTTTGAACTTACCTTGATGGTGTCACGATTCAATGAACTTTTCCTATGTGGCTAAGAGAAATAAACTACTTGGCTAAATGTGATTTATCAAATAAGATTTTACCTATTTATTGTAGCATTTATTGTTAAATTAAAAAAATACAATTTCATTTGAATTGTTTTTATCTATTTTAATTTAATTTTTATATTAATATTTGGTATTAAAATTTTATGTCATTTACAAGTAAAATAAATGATACAATATTAAGTATGACAAAGACATTGAATATACAAGTTTTAAGTAAAGTTCATTCAGTTCAAATGTATGTGTATGACGAGAATAGAGTCAAGAGAGAAATAAAGGGTTTGCAAAATGATATTTGGCTGGTTGATTTTCGCGTATTAAACGAAGCAGCAAAATGCAAGATGTCAACACATACACCCTCTGAATAATGAAGATTTTACCACCATTAATTTTACATCTATATTTCTCAAAATTTGTCTTTAGTATACATTTAATTTACACCTTTCTTATCGTCTCTTCTTCTAATTCAAGTAGCTCTTTATAGCTTGGAAATTCCTTTATCAAT
>JAPYYR010001519.1:0-16489 GCA_030523065.1 Aphidius colemani
TTGATTATTTCATTCAAATGTATTTACACATTGTTTATGGAGTTATTTTATTGTTAAATATTATTACAATGCAAATTGTGATGTTTGAATGTTTAAACAACTTATGATCCTGTTGTAACTTAAACATGTCAACTTGTCGAAAAATAGAAATGCATATAAAATCATATATATACCAACGTCAATCTCTTGTCGTGTATATTTTTCCTCAGGCATTTTATCACTGATGAATACACACGTTCAACAAAACTTAACTTCGTGTGGTATTTACTGTGTTAAATATTTACGGATGAGAAACACGCACTACTCATATTTCTCTCCCTATTCATATTTGCACATCATGTTTTCATTTTTATTATAAAATATTTATTTTTTTGTTTATATTATTATTTATACTTGAAAAATATTTATCAAGAAATTTATATTTTTTCATAAATTTACATTCTATTTTAATTTTTTTAATATTATTTTCCCAGCTAATCAGTTTCTCGTAATTTTTCGAAAACATTTTCTCATTTTTATCAAATATTTTAATGAAAAAATATTCTTGCAATTTTATAGCAAATATTTGATAAATATTTATAGAAATTATTTTTTGAAAATTTATTAAAAATGCAAACAGGAAATTAGCTGGGGATGCTTTAATTTGAATTTAACAATTTTTAATTTTTTGCTATTATTTTTTTTCTTTTTTTGCTTTTTTTTTCTATTTTATTTTTATTTAGTTGCATGATACTTTCTATCACGGTGCATCAAGTGTCTTAGCCGCATTTCATTTTTGGCATTGGATGGAAAATAAAAATATTGGTATAAAAATATGTATAATTTTTAAATCATCATCATGAATATTGCTTAATGGATTTTTTGTTTTGTTATATGTTTAGGTTTACAAAAGACGATCGAGAGACATGGAGACAGAAACTGAAGAAGAATTATTACAATTTCAACCAGGATCACTTGATGCATCTAGTGGATCATTATCAAGTGTTTCACTGTCTGATAAGAGTATGTCAACTGACAATGTCGAGGAGTACTTTGGTGATGTACCATTTGCAGGTAAATCCCAACAAACACTTGGCTGTATCGCATGATGCTTTTTTTCTATTATATATATTTTTTTTTTTCACTATTGTCACAAAGTAATGAATATTTTAAAAACATTATTTAACAATTGACAATTTTTTTTAACGACGAAATTAAAAATTCTCATTGACAGTGTAGGAAAACCTTTTTTAAAGTTTTTTTTTTTTCGTTTTTTTTTTTTTGAGGTAATTGCTGCTATTGTTGTTATTTTTTTTTAAATTTAAATATAGACAGAGAGGATTTGTTATTTACTGAATCGTCAGTAATTTTAATGGCCATTTATTAATTACTTCAATGTGAATTTATATGTATGTACCAACCCGATGAGTTTTATAAGAGCAAAATAAGCATTGTATGTCATTTGCCTGGATTGTTAAATTTCTATTGAAAAAAATCATTTGCTCATATTTAATTTTATTAATTTCACTCAACAATCAGATAGTTATTAATTTATAAATATATTATTGTTATTATTATTGATATTTGAATATATTTATGATGATGTTTTTGAAATTATGAAAATTTTAAATATAAATTTCCTCCTTTATTAGCAGATATAATAGATTTTTATTGTATTAAAAATTATTAATAATTATATGGAATAATATTGATGATGGTTAAAGATTATTTATGTGTCATAGATTCTTTTTTTTTTTTTGTTTATCAACAATTGAAGTATTAATTATATTGTTAATTGATATTTTCAAAGCGCAGTACTTTTATTTTTGGAGTCTTTATTTTAAGTAACTAAGTATTAACGAATAATTTATTGAAATAATATTATCTAGTTTAATGGACTAGTGCAATAATTGTTTTAGGTTTATTATTATTACTTTTTTTTTTTTTTTTTTTTTTTTTTTTTTTTTTTTTTTTTTTTTTTTTTTTTTTTTTCTTTTTTTTTTTCTTTTTTTTTTTTTTTTTTTTTTTTTTTTTTTATTGTCCTGTTGGCTTTTGTGATGTCTCGTTTTGTTTTTGTGTGGATTTTTTTTATAGATGATGCTGATAACGGAATTTTTATGAGTTATTTAAATATATATATATTTTTTTTATTTATTTTTAAACACTAAAAATAAAAATGTAGAATTTTTATTGCATAATAATGTTTAAAATTAACATTGTGAATTTTTTTTATTTTAGAAGAAGGAAATAAATGCTTTTAAAATTTTTATTTTATTATTTTTAAAAATAGCTCAATGTCTGCATGCATCGTATTTCTTATAATCAACAATTAAGGTAAGATTTTAAAATTTTTTTAATTGTGATTTATTAAGTTAATAAACTAAATGACTCAATGGAAATTGCACGTACGACTTCCATAAGTAGAGCAAGGTGAGAAACAAAATTAAAAAACATTAAGCTATTCTCACTATTGTTTAAAACTCCTGCAATTAATTCATAAAAAAAAAATTATATGATTAATTAAAAAAACAACCAAACAATAGTCGTGAAAGTGTCGAGAATTTGTTCACAATTTTACACCAGAAAACTTTCAAAATTCTACAATTTAATTAATTTATTTAACACATATGATTTGTTGTTGTTAATTTCCCATAAATATAACAACAATATAATAATAATAGCTTTTATTAAAAATTTTAATTGTCTATTATCATAGATAAATTATAATAATTTTATTTCCCTCGATAAGATAATTTCATCTGTCAACATCTCCAAAAGAAAAAAAATGAATAAATAAAAACTCACCTTGACCATCAATCAGGCACCGATTCGATCAGTAAATAAAAAATAAAATAAAAAATATTATTTCTAAAATTCTATATTGATCCTTCGAGAGTTAATATCATCATTTTTTTTTTTTATCTTTTTCCACCGATAACAATAAATCGTCTTTATTCTTATCAAAATGCATTTAATGTTTGTCGTCTTCAAACAACATTACTATATTAAACCAGCCAAAATGAAAAAATATCAACAATTATTAACAACAAAAGCCATAAAAAAACTTACAAAAGAAAAGAAAAAAATCCTATAGAAATCATTTCGAAATTTCTATAGAAATGATGTCGAAATTTCATTGTAAAAGTGAAAGCAATCGAAATCGCACTAGAAATTTTCGATTCAAAAATACCTCAACCAATTTTTCGTTCCAAAAGAATGAAAATAAAACACGTGTGCAAATTATTGTTAATTTTTAGTTTATAAATTAATAATTTATAAAGATTTTTTTTCTTTTTTTTATGATATCCGAGCGGGCAGGCGATTCATGACATCACTATTGGAATGCGTGGACCGTGAGACATGACTCAGACGACAGCACATCGTTTTCGCCTTTTTTTAAAATTAAATTCTCTCTACCAATCTCATTTTTAATATTATTAATATTATCAGTATTCACACACAAACACGTTGATTTTTTTCCTGATTGATGACTAAAATAAATAACAATAATAATCATCATTCAAGTATAACATCGCTGCAGTTTAACAAATGCATTATAAAGTGTGGGAGTGTTTGTCGTATCTCACATTCGTCTAAAGTCATTATCCGCTTAACGAGTATCATTCTGTGACTCTTTTATATATTATTTTTTATATTACAACTGTAATCATAATGTGGTTCACATAACTTTCTCGGTAAAAATATAAACAAATAAATTAAAAAGAAAATTTATTATTTGTATGAAATTAATTGCAATAAATTGCAAATAAATATTATAAAATATTTTTTTTATTTTAATAACAAATATACAAATGTTTTATTTGAATCCGGTAATGTTTGAAGAATTATCATCACAAATGATATTAATTATTTGAATAAATAATATGAGGGTCTTATTGCTTATTGAATTTGTGTATTTTTTCATTGGCTACCGGCGCTTTTATATCATTACGGTCCCATATAATTTACCAATTTAAATATCAACATGTGTGTATGTACATATGCATATACAGTAATATAATATATATATACACGTATAATCTTGCAATGTCAGCTTAATATTGTATTCATCGTTGCTGTCCGCATCGTTCAATTCTTCTTTGTTACCATGCTGGTGTCATAAGTCTCAAGAACCCAGGCTATTTATTTTTATTATCTTTCAATATATATATAATATTTCTATACCCTTTTTTTTTTATTATTTCAATATATCAAGATGAAATTCCACTGCTTACAAATAACAAAAAAATAAATATAAAAAAGCTAAGCCTAGAATCTATGCTTGACCCAAAACTTAAATCACTGATCTTGCTGATGCTCTTCTCTCTCTCTGTGTGTGTGCCTCTTGAAAATATAAAAAAATTTATTTAAAAATTTATATATACATTTATTTTGAATGAAAAAAAAAAAAAAAATATTCATATTTTTTCTTCATAGTTATGAGTCATTCAAAGACGCCAGCTGTTTGGGGAAGCTACTGCTTCAAATGGCTTAATCCTTTTTCTCGTATGTATTTAAAATTTTTCAGTAAGTATATTAATTGTGAAAAAAAAAAAAAAATAACAATTAACATTTTTTAATTAAGCTTTATATATTTTTTTAATTATTCACGCACACACACCTGCTATAAGGCCCTCCCTTCCTTTTAAAATTTGTTGGGCCCATTATATGTCTCGCGGGCATTAGCTTGGCGCGCGCACGTTCGCGCTACCGTGTGGTACCACTTGAGGCCCGTATATTTTTTATTAGTCAGTCCCGCGCAATAGTCGCGCAAACATCAACTAAAATTATATTTAAAATTAAAAATAAAATTACACACTTAACGTATATTATTTTGACCTCTAAAAATCATTAAAAGATATTTTTTAAAAAAATCAGCAACAACATATACAACTTTTTATTTGTAACACATAACACATTCACACATATTTACTTTAATTTAAACTTACAAATACAATTATTACAATAATAATAACAACATTACTGTTTGCTTGGTGAATTAGCTTACTCGTTAACTGGCTTCGTGCCATCGTCATATCACACACCGAGTTCAAACGCATGTTAAATATATTCATACAATTTAAACTCGTGGTATTACTACACTTTTATATTTATACCGGATCTCTTTTTTTTTATATTGAAAAATAATAATAAAATACTGTGTTTATATATATACTTATCGTGTCATCAGTGTTGCAATTTGTTGAGCCACATTAAATTGTGATAAAGAACAAAAAGACATCATACGATTTACTGGATTTTTTAAATAATTGTTCCACTCAAACAGCCAAAATTGGTAAGGCAATTCAATATTAAAATAATAAAATAAATTTTTAATTTAAATTTCATCAATAATTATTATTTCATTCAATATATATTCTATTATTATGATAAATGAATAAAATTTTATATAAAAGAAATTAAAGATTGGAATTCTCGGTTATACTTGTGTATCTCTTGTTGTTTGGAATTTAAGCTCAATATGAAAGAAAAAAGTAGAAATACTTGTGGGTTTCATTGTGTAATATAGTGTTATTGTTAATGTTGAGTATATCGAATGACTGATATATTGTTGACGACTCTAAATGGCTGTTGAATATTTTTTATGTGAAATAACAAGTGAGACATGTCAACAGGAAAGAAGACAACTGTCTGCGGGTCTACTGTTATAATTTAATATTAATTTTCCTGCAGGTGGTTTCAAATACACCAAAGAGACATGTGTCTTTTCTGACTAAACCACCTTTTATATACTCGAAAAGTTTTAACAAAAAAAAAATTTTATTAAATAATCATCAGAAATTATATCAAATATTCTTTTACTTTTTTAGATAAAAATTTTTTTTTATTTTTTAAATTTCATTAGTTGATTGATTCTTTTTTTTAATCAACTAATTTTCCATTGTTATTTTACGTTATTTAAATTTATTTTTTATCTTATTTATAAATTTTTTTCAAATTACGTATGAAAATTTTTGCTTACTTGTTGCTCTCGTTACGCCCAAACGTAATAATAGCCTTGTCCTCACAATAATTGCGTCACTAATTTAACTGATGAGAAGAAAATTTTTATTTTTTTTCCATTTAGCGCCCACAATATTACAACACACCTATATATTCATTGTATGACTACAATACTGAAATTGATTTTCATTAAAAATCTCATGATTTATTATTATATTTATAAATTGACTCAAATTTGCATAAGAAAATGAGAAAAAAAAATAGTCAATTTATTATTTACTTCGTAAGAGTTATGAAGCTACAAAAAAAAAAAATTATATATTAATTAAAAAGCCAAATTATATATATTTAATTTTTTTTTTCTCTTTTAAATAAAATTAAATATATTTTTAGATAAATTTTTTATTGATATGTTGCGTATCTACAAAGAGGCGTACACATATTTCAGAACATCACGTGTTTCATTATAGCCTTGATAAAAATAATTATAAATTTTAATAATTATATAATTTAAACAACAATAAAAACTTCCTACTTTGAGTTTTATTGTATATAATTAATGTACAAATAAAATCTTCCCATTGACTTTGAAATAATTCTATGCAAACTTGGTGAATATGTGTCTCAAAGAAAATGACAATATGCATTTTAATTCAATTTAAACAATTCGTATGTTTACCTCAACATACATTCAAAAATAAATATCGTGAGAAATATTTAATTCTTAAACAATTGCAAATAATTAAATTCACACTTGTCTCATTAAAATAATTATTTTAAAATACAAAATTTAAATGTATATATAATTCAACTTGTTCAATTTATTCAAAGACAAGAGTAAAAATATCACACGCAATTTCTATTTATTACCTTAAAAGAAATAAAAAATTATAAAAATTACATACTCCACGTGAAAATCACGCGAGCTATATGTATCATCATAAAACTTGACTTGTATATTTTTAAAAACAGCATTCCACTATGCCAATTTTAATTCTAATAATAATTTTATTTACCTCCAGGTAAGTGGTCATCTCGACAATAATAAAACAAAGTTTTAAAATAAAAATAAAAAAAAAACCTGTAAAACATTGATGGTAAATTTAATTTAAAAAAATTATAATAATTTTTTTTCCAAATAAAAAATACCTGGATGATGATAAACAGGAGTAAATTAAATGAAAAAAAAAATAGAAAATCATTAGAAAATTTATACACCTGATATAGAGAAACAGGTTGTTAGCAGCTGTTGCCTGGTCACTCTGTTCTGGACAATCTCTGGAGCTGTATAATCAAACGATTGGCTAACAAGTGCCACCCATTAATTTATGGATGAATGCATAATGTCTATGTTTTGTTGTTATATATATTTATACATGTATAAAGGTGTATGGTCTATTAGACCACGCTTCGTTGGGCTTGGTTGAACACACATTTCACAGTGGCATCTATTTCACGTTGTTTTAAATTGACAATGCCCAATGTATGTGACTGGTGTCATTGCGATAGGCCTTGGTTACATGGATAAATTTTTTATTTTTTTATTTTCATTTTGTTTACCCTTCAAACGACATTATGCAAAACTGGACAATCATCCAGGTGCAGCTGCAATCATTTTAAATTATTTATTAATCGATAAATTTAAAAATCGATCATTTCTTTTTTCATTTTTTTATATTTCAAATATTTTCATTAATTATAGAAATAATATTTGAAAAAAAAAGAAAAACAATTTATTCAAGGCCGGTTCTTTATCATTGCTCGAAGATATATATTTTTTTTTTTTATTTTATTTAATTTCTTGTCTAATGAGCGAGAAATTAGTTTGTTTTTTTCCTCAAGAAAATTGTTGGATATTAACAACTTGACATATTACACTGACTACACAACTTGATATTTAATGCCAAATATATTTTTTTAAACTTGAAACTTTAGCAGCTTGAATTTATAAACACGCATATATATTTTTATTATGAATTATTTATGGAAGACAACTTGCATGCTTGCTTATTTGTCTACCAGCTTTCGAATGTCGAATGACTTATTGTTCCTCGACCACATCCGTCGACACAGCTGGAATAATATTTTTTTTTTTAATTATCAAATTAATCATTACTTTTATTTTTTTTTCAATTATTATATATATATATATTTTTTTTTTTGACGCATCAAGTTTGATTTTTAGACGATTGACCTTTCGGTTGAGTGGCATCGTGATTTCTATTTTTGTATCTTCGGTCAGTAGCCTGACGCATCGCTAAAATAAATTTAAAAAAATAAAAACAAACAACATTAAAGGAAAGAACTAAAATAAGCCTTTCCAGCTTTGAAAATTTTTTTTATCTTTTAATCAATTTGATGATTAAAATATTTTAATGAAAACCAAATTATCTTTTTTATTTTTTTTTCACAAGTAATTTTTTGAATCAACGCTGGATTTTTAAATGAAAAATTTATATATAATTCACTCATGTATAAGTTAAATAATTACCCGAGTAATATTTCACCAAGTGTAAAGTAAAAAAAAAAAAATAAAAGGGTTGAGAATAATAGTGATAAGAATGAAAGAATGAAAAATAAAATTAGAAAAAAAAATACGAAAGGTGAGACAATGTTGACAACATGAATGTTACCTCTTTCCTCATGGTACTTTAATTAAAATTACGTACGTTACTACTTGTAACTAGAGTGGTTTTCTCTTTTCCATTTAGTATATATTTTTATGAGCTTTTCATAATAATCAAAACATTCACAGAACGATGAACACTATGGAGCATCTTTAAAAAGACATGGTACTTTATATTTCATTTTTATCCTCATCCACTTTGTATTTTACATTTTTTTATTTAATTTAATATTTTTTCTTTTCATTCATTGTATTTATATTATTTTTTTCATCTACTTGTGAGATTTGACAGTTGTCTCATTACTATATTACGAAGCTATTCTAAAGCCAAGATAAATTTCATTAAACTTTGTACTTTAAAAATGATAAAAATTCATTTGTTAATATTTTATAATGAAATTTTTTAATTAATTAATATTCTTCAAGGTAATACGTGAATAAAATATTTTAATATTTGATTGATAATTTATTAATTATTGTTTGTTAATAGGTTTATTAAAAGGCTCGGTGACTGCCGAGCGACCACGAACATTACAAAGATTACGAAACGTATACGGTCAAAGTGGATGCGGTATGGGAACTGGTGCTGATTGTAGTGTTGAACGTTTAGATGATAAAACAAATGAAAATAAATTTTGTAATAATGAAACAAATCGTGATAAAGATGATAATAAATCATTGAGTATAATGTCACCATTTGATGAGCAAGAAGAATGGGCTAAAATATCAGAAATAATGGCATCATTTGGTACTGGATTAGTTCGTGAATCAGTATTTGTAACTGAGCTTGAACAAGAATTTCAATCAAGACTTGGTTTTACAAATGACACATTAGATAGTCCAAGTATACCAACTGACATTAATAAATGGCTAATAAATTTAAATTTATCCGAGTATGAATCATTATTTATGAGCTATGGATATGATGATTTAGAATTTATAAATGGTATATTAGAAGATAATGATTTAAAAGAAATGGGAATAACAAGTGAACATGATAGAGCTATTATTATGAATTCATCATTGACACTTAATAAACTTATTGATAAAATATATGTTATACAATCAAAGACTGTTGATGAATGGCTAACAGCTATTCATCTTGATAATTATTCAGAAACATTTAGAAAACATTTATATTGTGATATGGAACGTGTTAAAAGAGTATGGGAAGTTGAATTAGCTGCTGTTTTAGAAATACAAAAACCAGGACATAGAAAAAGAATATTATCATCAGTGACTGGTCCAACACCTCGTGGACAAAAAACAAATGGATCTGGTGGTGCAAATTTAGAAGACCTCAATAAAGATCTCAACACACTGGTATGTTATTTTGTTTAATAAATAATTTAATTATTAAAATCATCATAACACATTAGACAATTTTCTACTTGCTCAAGTCGCTCTAGTACGTTAATAAGAGTTCACCACCACCAGTTCTCGTGGTGTAGTCGGTCATCACATCCGCCTAACACGCGGAAGGTCCTCAGTTCGAACCTGGGCGAGAACAAATTATCTTTTGCTATTTTCTACATTATTTAGTTATCAATTATTTAACAATTAAATTTTATCAAATAAATTTTTTTTTACACCTTCCTACCTTAATAACCTGCCTCTTGTTTTTTTAATTAATTATAAAAATAATTATCCAATTAAATAAACAAATTAAGTGGAATATTAAACTAAATAATGTATAAATTTTTAGCTGAAGAAAAAATAATTAAATAGCTAAATGAAAGAACATTTGAGAGAAAAAAATAAAATCGGTTCACTGCTTATCAGGATGATGATGATGATGATGCTGATGGTGATGATCACTGCAGGATATCAATTTATTTACCCCATAATATTAAAGTAACCAGTTTGAAATTAATTGTCAATGTATCACGATAAATTTTATCGTTCTCTCAGTTGGGGGGGTCTTGTAAAGATAATTAGTGAAACCAGGTATTTTCAAGTGCACCCTTGGCATGACAATCATTTTCTATCAAATTAGTACTTTATTGGCTAGACCTTATACTCCATATGTGTGTCTATATATATATCAAACATTTTCCCCATGTTTGACATCCCTTGAATGTCAGTCTGCTGATGAAAAGACGTGTCCCCAGTGGGGTGTATGTGACTGTGAAAACCAAGGGAGAAAGCTCGTTCTCTTCATCGCCAGACAGTGTCATATCAGGGTGCTGAGTTGGAGACAAGTCTGGCCTTTTTATATATATATATATTTTCATACAATGAGAACATTTCGCAGTCTCTATGTATTACGAAAAATATTCATGGGGACGAATTGCTCTTTCATTCAAAAAAAAAATTTTATAAATATATTTATTTTTTATTTTTTGTTTAGTCTCTTTACATTGTTCATCTTGAATATATGATAATGTAAATAACGTGGCTAATTGGAGATTCAAACATTGTGTGAACTCAATGCTTTAGTCGATTCCCATTTGAGTATAAACACTTTATACACCTCTTTTTACTGTCGACAATTTTTTATATTTATTTTTTATTTTTCTTTATCAAGTTTATCCAACACACCTTCATTTTGTCTAATTAGTAATTATAAATTTGCCAATTGTTGTATTTTAACTCGCATTATTAATTAGCTCGCATATAATTCATCGTATTGCTCAGTGAAGGATTTATTTATTTGGTACTTTAGTATCAATAAATTTACTTGCTCATTTTTTTTATCAAATTAAATTCATTTTTTATTACCATTTTTTACAGTATATTTTTTATTACCCAAAAACATTTGAATATATTTTTACATATAATTTATTATTTTGTTTGTTGATCATTCCTTTTTTTTGTTTAATAAAATTACATGAAAAAAAAACCAAAGTTCATTGATTTAATGGTTTGAAGTTCTTTGAATTTATTTTACATTTTATTTTCGAATCAGGCGTGTCTGGTTTCAATGTGGCTTAAACCTGTGTGGTTGTTTAAAGAAGAGCCTTGTTACAAAAATCGTGGGCTCTGATTTCTCAAATAGATACACATACAAAAAACACACATTCACATATATTAAAATTGATACAACGAATAATATTAAACTGGTTTTCTTGTTGGAATTTTAGTAGTTAACATTAAAAAAATATTTTACTTTTTGGTTCAACTTGTCAGATAGCTCTTTGCCTGTTATAAAACTTCCTTGATGGAAGTCATTTTAGTTTGGTTAATTTATTGTTTTCAGAAAAGTAGTATACAACAATTAAAAGAAGAAATACGCGAAAAGCTACCAGATACAAGTCAAAACAATGGACATAATCAGATAGCAATTAGTGGAACAAATGCAGCAACATCCGGAACACTTAGGCATAGAAAAAATCGTCCAGCACCACAACCACCACAACGACCAAATTCTCACAATGGTACATCAACAGCACCAGAACAGCTAGAAATACGTGCACCATCAGAATTATTGTTTGGTGTACCATCAACCCTCAAGACACAGTGGAGACATCAACCAAAAGCTCTAGTCACTGGCACTGTTACGTATATTGCCAATGTAAGTATTTTATATTATTTTATCAACTTTAATACTAGAATCAATGAATAATCGTTGTTCAATTTAATTATAATTTAGTATTTGGGATCTACTGTTGTCAAGGAATTAAGGGGTACTGAATCAACTAAAAAATCAATACAAAAGCTAAAAAAAACATGCCGTGATCCAAGAGTTAGTTTGGGCATAACACTTGCAATATCATATCGGGGTGTTAGATTTTTAGATGCTTCAACTAGTGTAAGTTTAACATGTTAATTTTGTTAATTAATTTATTTTTATTGATTAGAAATTTTACAGGCCATTTATTTGTGTTAATTTATTTTGATAGGAACCAATATGTGATCATGAAATTCGTAATATTCATTGCGCTTGTCAAGATGCTGATGATTTAACACATTTTGCATACATAACTAAGGATCATGCAAGTCGTACACACTTTTGCCATGTTTTCTGTGTGCCAACAATGGTAAATAATTATAGTTATTGCATATTTATTCGGTTTTTTCATGTAAAATTGCAAAAAATAATGCCCTCGGTGAGGATCGAACTCACGACCTTAAGATTATGAGACTTACGCGCTGCCTTCTGCGCTACGAAGGCTATATTTACGTGCATAAAAAATGTCTATCTAAGCAAAATTTAGATAAATACATCAACTATATAATGTAATCATTTTTTTTTCTTTTTTTCTTTTCATTCTTATAGGACCAAGCAACCGAAGTAATACTGACTCTGGGACAAGCATTCGAGGTAGCATATCAAATGGCTTTACGTGAAAAAATTGGTAGTCAAACAGTACGTTCACAATCAGCAAATCAATTGGCAAGTCTCGCATCGGGAAATTTAATAAATTCAAGTATAAATAATACAAAAATAAATTCAACAAATGATAAAACATCAAATGAAGATAAAAATTCACAAAATACTGGAACATTAAAATCTAAAATTAAAATTAAAACAAGTGGTAATACAAATACACTTACTAAAAATTCAACAAACACAAATACATTAACTAAAAATTCATCAAATACAAATACATTAACTAAAAATTCGTTAAATACAAAAAATTCAAACAATATATTGAATAATAATTCAAATTTAATAACAAATTCACCAAAAATAACAACGACAAATAATTGTTCAAATGGTAATTCAAGTACAAGTACAAAACCATTGATAACACATGGAAGATCACATTCAGTTAATGACATAAAAATTAATGGAAACCAATTAAAATTAGTACCAACACCAGTTGATGATATTGGAGTTGGTGTAAAAGACATGAAGCCTGGTTCACGTGCACCAATTGCACTATCTGAAGAGTTATAAAAAACATAAAAATATTGTCAAACAAATGAAATGAAAATCAACGAATTTTCTTTTATCAACATATATATATTTTTTTTTCCAATACATATATTATTTATTGAGCGTTTAAATAAATACTATATATCCTTCTGATGACACCAGGTGATTTTACGTTTCAATGGCCAAACTGTGATGAATTATTTATTAATTAAATACTTGGACAATTATTTTTATGTCCATTAAATTGTCTCGGTTATGTGCAACGAGTTATTTTTAGTGAAAAAGAAAAAAAATAATAAGAAAAAAGAAAAAAAATGTGTTAGATTTTTAATAAATATATAAATATATATTTTTTTTCTTCTTTTTTTTTTTGACTCATGATACTTTTATTCGTGATTTTTGCAATAAAATTTTTTCAGCATTTTTCGGTATATCGATGATCTTTTTTGGATAGTTTATATAAAATTTTGAGGAGGTAAGTTTTGCCTCATTATTATACAATTTTTGATTGTTTTATTTTTTATTGATAATTTATTATCGTAAAATTTGCCAAACTTGCTGACTTGTTAAATTATTTAACATTCCAAATTTTTATTTGAAATTTTAGATTAAAAATTACATCAATGCTCAATATATTGATTTTTAATTTATTAGTGGAACATAAAAAAAAAAGTATACAAATTTGTATTTAATTCGCAACACCAAAAAGTAAATTTTTAGATAATTTTTTACATAGAGTCAGCCTACTTTTTTCGATATTTAATCCTCAAAGACTGAGAGTTCTTGTCGAAATGATATTTAAAAACAAGATATTGCCAATAAAAATAAAACCAACTTTTAATAACTCAGTAAAATTTTGAGGCAATAGATAATCTTCATAGCCAAATATTCAGCTGTATAATTGACAAGCATGCTTCAACTAATTAACCCAATTAAATTCTTTAAACGGTCCTAGAAATTTAGACTTTTTTAATTTTTAAAAATATTAAAAAGTTCGAGCATAATTACGACTTACATGATGACATAATAAAATAAGAAAGCAAAGAAACAAATTGTCATTTAAAACATAAAAGAAAATAAAATTTAAATTCAAAAAATAAATTGTATTATGCTGAAAACCAAAGAGGCAAGATCGAATTTAGCAGATCCATTTGACGTAGAAAAAAAATTAAAAAAAAAGGGTCAGGTACTCTGGAAATGATTCCTCAAATAATTATTGCATATTTAGTATTCAAATGAGACAAAAAAAAAAATAATAATAAAATAACTGCCATAAAAAAAAAAGATTTATAATAAATAAAAAATTAAATTGATCCAACTGATTTGTTAAACAAAATAAAAAAAATTTAGTGATAAGAGTAGCACGCACCAAAGCATTTTACACGTAAATTTGTGTATCGTAAAAAATTAAACTAAACATACCGTAAAAGCACTTGAATTAATTTTTAAAAAAATTTATAATTTAAATAGTTTTTTGTTGTTGATAGATAAATATTTTCTAGATGATGCACAGTGTTTTGGAATTGAATATAAGTTGAGCACGTGAATATATTTTTATTTCGTTGATAAATTTAAAATGATTTTATTAATTCCTGCCAAGATAAAATTATTTCATTTGCCAATGTCCAGGAAACATTTAAAAAGTATAAAAATACAATCAAATCCCATCACATTTGGGAACAATAAATAAATTTTTGTCTCGATAATTAACTTAGACATAAATTATCTACAATTAAAATAATAAAAAATAGTAAATTTATTTCATAAAAATTATAATTTATATAGAAATGGTGAATGTTTGTAGAAAAAAATAATAAATAGATATTAATAAAAGACTGATAAGAGTCTAAATAATTCTTGAGATCTATTTTCATCCCTTTCTCAATTTATTTAAACAAATTTAATCTTAATAAAAAAAAAAAAAACAAAATATATAATAAATAAATATCCTTTTGATGTATAAACTCTGATAGAAATTATAAATATATAAAAGAGGTCATCATTAGCACTGGCAACTTTGAGTATTTTATGTCATTGAAATTACAAGAGTCACATAGAAAATTTTTAAAATCTTCTTAGTAATATAATATTCATTGCAAGAATTAGCAAACAAAATAAAAAAAATTCAGCAAATTCGTTATTCACAAAAAAATCTAAAGAAATCTTTTTAATGCATAGAAAATTTAATATAAAAATAAGTATCAAGCCTGAAATAAATCTCAACGAATAAATAATAATAAAATTAATTTGATAAAAAATACTAAAAATTTATAATTCAATTATAAAAAATATAATGAAAATATTTGTCTGAAATTAAATTTTTCCTTTAAAATCAAACATTAAATTAATAAAATTAATAAAAGTAAAATTTTCTTTGCTTATTATTTTGGGGAAATGTTTTATAAACATTAACATATTTCGTTTTTTTTTTTTTCAAACATTGCGGTACAATAAAATAAAAATATATATAGAGAGAGAGAAGAAATATTGAGTGACACTATTAATAAATTTATGTACAAGTGCAAACATAAATATGAATAATAAAAAATTGAAATATAAAAAAAAACCAAGGGGGTTAAAATATAACATGATTTGTATGAACACAAGATGAACGATGAAAATTCACTTTGAATAGTGATTATATTGTTGTTGTTGTTGTTGTTGTTCAGCTCAAACATTGGAAAGATGATTTAGGGTGTGGATAGTGTATTGTACTGAATTTAGTTTCGGAGTTATGATGCTAGGGGTGAAAAAAATAAAAAAAATAAAATGAAAAGGCATTTAAAGGCAAACTTTGAAGAAGGATACATACCAAGAGTTTTATTAATGTTAAGGGGAGATAAAATATTAAATGCTAAAATTTTCTATGCTTGATAGTTTACATAGTTACAAGAGGGTGAGATTAACACCCCCAACATTATTTTTACTCAATAGAACAGCAATACGATTATAAAAAAAATCTATTCATCAAAAAATCATGTTCAATAATAATTTTATAAACAATTTCTATTGTTCTAATTGAATTAATAAACAAATAAATAAATCACATTGTTTATTAATGTGATTAAACATTTACAATCTCTTAAATAAAATAAAAA
>JAPYYR010001520.1:0-23326 GCA_030523065.1 Aphidius colemani
TATAATATTTTATTTCATTTTAAAAAAATTATAATTCAATTGAGTCTTGTATTTTTATTGTTTCAAGTGATTTATATTTCAATTTTTACTTTATTTTTCTAGAAATTATTTCTGTAAATTTACAAAAAATGTAAACAGGAAATTTGTGTTTAGCTTGTTGGATAATTTTATTTATTGGGTTATTTAATTATTTATTTTTTTATTCATTCATTTATTGATGGACTCAATCTACATTATCTTCAGCATCTTCCACATTTAAATTTAAGATTTTATCTTCTAATGTTTTTTTTCCTATCATTATTAAACATTAAAATTCAATTATAGATGAAAAATTTATAATAATTATTTGCAGAAACACTGGACGGTGAATGCACGGACGTAGGATCAGACTGTGCAGATATGATCGACAGGCTGAAACCGTGGCTGTGCCATCTAAAGACAGTGAAAAAACGTTGCTGCGCGTCTCTGAAGGGTCTTTGTCCCTAAATTAATGATAATAAAAATAATAATAATGATAATAATAATAAAAAATTGAATAAAAGAATAAAGCGTCATTGTGGAAGACAAAATGAATAAATTAAATGATAATAAAAAGTATAAATAGACGCCGAAATTCTGAAGAAATAAAAGAGCAAAAAATACTCTTTTTTTTCCTTCTTATTATAACATGGTTTATATAAAAAATTAAAAAATAAGTAAATAAACAATCAAAGTCATTGGGATTTAATTTTAACAATAGATAGTAAATTGTTATTGACAAAAAGATAAAATATAATTATGTAAATGATACTTGCAGTACGTTAATTATAGTTATGATTATTTTTTATTTCGTATCGAACAAAAAGTAAATAATCTATAAAACAATAGATTATTTTAAAAATTATTAAATATAAAAAATAAATATATTAATGTCGTTGATATTTTGCACTTGCAATAGTGAAAATCATATTTTTTTTCTATTATTTTCGACTATAATTGTAAACGAAAAATATTACGAAAATATTGAACTAATAATCGTGATTTTTGATTTATTATTATTAATTGGTTAATTGTTTAAAACTTTTTTTTAATTATTATTAATAACTGAGTATATTTATTCAGATAAATGAAAACTTTTTAAAACGTAAATAAAAACATTTAATAAATCAAATAATTGGTAAAATTTACTTTTCGAATATAAATAGATAAAATAGCGACTTATTTGTTGTTGAATTGACCATCAGGGCCATTTGATTTTGTTGTTTTTCGAACTGAAAGTGAAAATTCAAAAAAAAGCCTTATAAAGCGTTAAATAATTGGGATATGAAAAAAGTTTTGGCCTATGTTTGTAGGGCATTTAAAGGGCTATCTAATAAAAAATTTTTGTCCGGGTCATTTAATAGCCCTTCGAATGCCCTACAATATAAATGTAGGCCAAAACTCTCTGAACATTAATTATACTCACATTTTCTCCAGAAATTGTTTCCAGAAATTATTTTTAGAGAAAAACTTTGATTACCTGCCTTTTTTATTTCTCGTATCTACAAAAAACACGTCATCACAACAATGTTGTTATCATCCATGGCTCTTTGAATTGTAATAAAAGATAATATAATTTACGATTGAATGACAATTTTTTTTTGTTTTTTGGTTATCACTGTATCATCTTGCGTCACATATTTTTTTTTGTATCAACTTGATATGCTCATTATTTCTTTTCTAAATACTGTTTAAACGCGAATATACAATATGTGTGCGCAAGTGTTAGTTTGTCTTCCATTAGTTAAATAACAGGAAACAAATTCGCGCCAAAATTTCTTACAAATTGAACGGAATTAGTTGAACCAGCGACACTTAGAAAAAGACACTCAAAGTGTCTGGTAGTTTACTTCATCTTGGCTCTATAAAAAATTGATATTTAACATTTTTTTTTTTTTTGTTATCTGCAATACTATTATGGATTTTACACTCCGAGGGGGTGATAAACCCGTTAAAATATTCTTATTATTTTCAAGTTTATTTATTTTATGCAGTGCAATACAGGTGAGATTATAAAAGTAGTAAATAATCATCGTTTTCAAAGAAAATAAAGCATTTTTTAAATATTAGATTCATGATCATATGACTGATGAAGAAATTCTCAAAACATTTCAAGTAACACGTGATAAAGGTACATTATTTTTGTTAATAAATAAACGAATAATCAATTAGTTAATGATAAAGAAGAAGGAAAAATTGATAGCTAAATTTTCCTGCCCTGATTATCATCAAAAATAAAAGTAAACGATTCGTAAAATTTTTTAAATTAACAGTTCCTGAACATGAGGTTGTTTCTGTTGATTATCACAGTCAAAACTATGATGGAACTCATAGAATTAAAATTCGATCATTAGCAAAGGACATTGATTTATATCTTCGACCAAACGAAGGCCTTTTTATCAGCGAAACAACACCAGTATGGCTCGTTCAACCACACAGCTCGTATTCTGAAAGATTGTCTTACACAAAACTTGAAACAAATGTAATAAAATATATTTCCATAAATTTTAAATTTTAACACATTTTAATAATAAAAATAAAATAAATACGGAAACGTCTTAATGGGCTATTAATATTTTGAAGGTCTTGGGGAACATTGGAAAATTATATCATGACTATGAAACAAATTCAGCAGTTGTAATGACAAAAAAAAATGATGGAAAAATTCAAATGGTAAAAACAAAGATAAAATTAAATAAAAAAAAAAACAAGTTTTACATAAAAAAAAAAAAACAAGTTTTAAATTAAATTAAAATTAATTATATTTTATAAACTAATAGAATTTTAATATTTAGACTGGAAGAATAAATGGTACAATCGTTCTTCAACCGGCACCATTGCGACTAACCGATAAATTAATTTACAAACACGATAGATTTAATCAGAGTGATTTAAATAATTCTGTGGAAATTCATCCACACATTATCTACCAACATTGTGATGATAATAATAATACTCCTGAGAATACTAGTAAGTCGATAAAAAATTTATAATTTACCTTAAGTATTTTTACTATCAAAATTTTTTTACAGAACGACCAAATAAAAATAGAAAAATTAGAAATGATTTGACAAATTTACCTCCGTATCCTGATTTTATTTATCCAGAATTATTGGCCATTTTGGATTACACGATTTTCGAGTAAGTTTAATAAATAAATAATTTAATTTCTCAATTAATAACAAGTTGAAACAAAAGACAAATAAATGAAAGAAAAAACGAGCAATTAAATGAAAAAAATTGATGAATAAGTTAATAACTAAACAAATAAATGAATAAAAATTATATGAATTTATCAACTGATAAATAAAAAATATAAAAACACAAAAAAATAGATAAATGAATAATTTAATTTTTATAAAACAAATATCAAGTTTTTTTTTTGATAAATTTAATTTTAAAAATTTACAGAACCTTGGGAAAAAATGTTGACGATTCGCTTCTTTATCTTTTGTCATTTTGGAACGCAGTTGATTTGAGATACAGATCACTCACAGATCCAAATATTCGTTTACACATCACTTGTATTATCATCTCAACGGTGTGTTTAATTATAAAACAAATAATACTAATAAATTAACTGATAATGTATTTTTCGAAATAATGATATATTTTTTATTCTTTTATTTTCTGAAGATGGATGGTGGAATATCATATTTACATAAGAATAAATTGGGTGATAATCTTGTTGACGCTGATTTAGCACTAAAGGACATGAGCCATTATTTCTTTTATGATGGAATTTATTCAGGAAGATTTCCCTTTGATACATATGACTTTGCTGTTGCATTGACCAAGTAATTTAACCAATTTATATTGATATCAAAATTAAGACAACTTATTGATTGATTTTGTCTTTTTTTTTTCGTAGACTTGATATGTGTAACATGGATGACGCTAATATCTGTGATCCAACAACGCTTGGTAAAATAATTTATCATTTAGCAGCGAGTCTGCTTATTAAAGCAATTTTGTAAAAGTACTTTGATCAAGTACATTTTATAAATTAATCAATATTATTTTTGACAGGATATGCTTATGAATGGGGAGCTTGCAACAGAAGTTACATTGACAGAAACACAGAGGCTGTTGGAATTGTTGAGGACAACGGTGGTTACAGTGGACTAATTCCAGCAACCCATGAAGTTGCTCATCTGTAAGTTGTACCAAATTCACTATTATCAAATAAAAATGTTATAATATTGTTTGAATATTTTAGACTCGGTGTAAGCCACGACAATGATGATGATAATGCAGAAGACGAAACTTGTTCACCATTAGTTGGATACATTATGAATGAGTCCTACAGATTTTTTGGCTTAAATAACTTTGACTGGTCCAAGTGTAGTGTTCGACAGTTTCAAAAATTTTTCAAATCAAATGATTCAAAGTGTCTCTATGAAACGAGTATGACAAATCCGGGTGATGATTTGCCTAGAATATTACCAGGTACATTGCAATCATTGAACGATCAGTGTAAAAAAGTTTGCGGGGGTAATGTCTTCAAGGTGATTGTTAATACAACTTAATTTTATTTTATTATGAAATTTATTTTCTAAATTAACAAATAGATAATAAATAAAATGTAAAAATTTAATCAATTCTTTTTTTTTAGATTGATGATAGTATCTGTATTGAGCTCAGTTGTTTAAATTCATATGGAACAGGATGTCGTCCACTTGCTGCAGCTGCTGAAGGATCTTACTGTGGTGATGGAAAAGTAATAGTTAAATCTTTCAATCTACTCTTCTTTTTTTAATCAAAATAAAATAATAAAAAATTAATTTTCAGCGTTGTTTGAGTGGCTATTGTTTATCAGTAAATGAAACAACAATTCCATCAATAACTGATGAATCAGAACAAAACTACAATACATTCCCAGGCTATTTTCACATCTTGGGAAATCACAGTGTTTATCAAGCTTGATAAAAACAAACAGGAACAAAAAAAGCGAGACAAACGGTTATCTTAAAACAAAAAAAATCTTCAACTACTTAATTAATAAGCTACAATGTACACGTATGAGGAAGTGGATGAGTTGAAAGAAAAAAAACAAATATATTTCGTAAGAAAATAAATATTTACTGAGTATCAAACACTAGCTTATTTTTTTTTAAACATATTTTTAAGGCAACAGGTACAGTCTTATCAGTCAGCCTTCAAAAAAAAACTAACGTATTCGTTTATTTACATTGTTAGTTATAAATTTATAAAAGTAATGCTCCTTTTTTTCATCTCAACAAACAAAAAAGCTGGCGCCATTTGAATCTATTAATTTTTTTTATCTACTAAAGAAGTAAGAAAAAATAATCCAAATAACAACTGGTATACCTTTTTGTTGATGAATAAAAATAGTTTTATGATGAAGAAATAATTCAACTGACAAAATTAATTAAATCACTGTATTGAAAAAAAATAAACAAAATGATTTTGATGTTATTTAACAAGTTTGATTTCAATGCCAATGTCGTCATACAGCTGTTTTTTTGTTCCCGGATATGCTTCCATGATACTATCGAGGACATCAGTAGCTAGTTTTTTACGTCTTGCATATTCACGTGAATAAATTTCTTCATTTTTTTGTGCTTCTTTTTTACCAGCACCAATTTCATGATTTTCACTTACCTCAGTGAACTTTTTTAATTTTTTCTCCATCATTTTAATGTCTTCTTGTAACTTTTTTATTTTTTCAATTGCTTCATAAATTGTTAGACCATTTTTTAAACCAGCTAATATTTTTTCTTGTTGCTTTAATTCAGCTTTTACTTCTTGATTTGTTTGGGATAATTTTTCCATGGAAAGTTGATACTCTTGAGTTTGCTTTAGAAGTTCAGCTTGATCATATTTTTTTTCTTGAAGGATGCAATAAATTTTTTGCTTTCCATATGTCTAAATTTAAAATTATTAAAATTATTTTATCATATTTATTATAATTTAATACATTACTAAATTATGTTAATACCTTTTCAAATATTTTTTTTCTCGAAACAAGTTTTTCCAATGATTTTTTAATTTCAGTTTTACTAGTTCCACTTGGCAATCTTGAAATGACATCATTCATATTTAATGGCATGTTGTTTTTCAACATAATTTGATAAACAGCGTCGGTTGACATTTTTTTTTATTTGAAGATTATTATTATCCCTGATTTGTTAATAAATATTCACACCTGAATAGAAATTGTCAAATTTTATTAATCTTTTATTCAAATGAAAATTTAATTTCATGATAATTTTCTACAGTACTCTTTAAATTATTTATAAATTATTATAATCAACATTCATCTTTAATCTTTAATATACCATTTATTTAAATAATAAAAAACTCATTGTTCATTTATAAATACTTAAAAATAACTTACCTCAATGATTCTCAACAGTTTTTAATTAATTTTCATTGACAGTTGTGTTAAACTTCTTCTTGACAATTGAACGCAAAATTATATTGTTAAATCAACTATTATTTATGATTTTACTAAACAGCTTTGATAGATTCTTTGTTATTGTTGTTGTTTTCGTTTCTATGATAAAAATTTAACCGGTTCATTAAAAGAAAGAGTAAGTGCTGTCATCTAGCTACTAATAATAAAAAAGAAATAAATTATTATCAATAATTGGAGACATATTGTTGTTGTTGTTGTTGTTGTTTAGATCCAAATAAAATTACATAATATAATTAATATTAATTAATACAATTAATATTATAATCAGCTAATTAATTACACTGTTTATATAATTTTTTTTGTGTGTATTTTTTAGCTGGTTAAATCAAATGCTTTTTTATCAATGAAAATAATGACAGCTTTTCTTTGTAAAATATTTATTTCATGATTAAAAAAAACTTACTGATTGTCGGCGTGTCCACGTAAATAAAAGACGTGTCAAGTTGAAACATCAATAATTCAATTACATTTAATAAAACAACAAAAAAAAAAATAAACAAATTACAAGGTATGTAAATATTATTTTATTTATTTTTATAACTCGAAGTCAATCATGTTAAATCGATAACAAGTTGTTTTATGTAGAAAAATTATTACACTAATAAAATCAGTATACAGTTGACAAATCGAAGCAATAAAATAATTGTTATAATTAAATTATTACAGATGATTACCGATGTACAACTCGCAATATTCTCAAACATCCTGGGAGTAACATTGTTCTTTCTGGTGTTTCTTTTCCATTACATCAATGCCAATTACTCGAAATAATGGGAGACAAGATTCATCAACAACATCAACAGATTACACATAATCTCAGGCTATCATGGATACAATTGTTCAAATTAAAATTAAAATCTCATTTAGTTATCAATTTCGATGATTAAAAATTACTTAAAATCATGAGATATAAACATCTGTATAATTTTTATTAATTAATATATAAATTTTTTAATTACAACAAATTTTTCGTTTATTTATTCAACAAATTAATAGCATTACTATTCAATTTCGAATAAATTTACAGTGTAAAAATATGGTTAAATATATTAAAATAATTAAAATCATTTGAGATATAATTTGCCAAGTTAATAAATCAATTTTTCAATTACATCTTTTTGTTTATTTATTTAATAGATAGAATAACATGAAAATATTTCTAGAATAGTACTGCAATGAAATATTAAGTCGTCACAAAAAAATAAAATGATAAAATACATATTTCAATGGTTTAAAAAGAGTATTAAAAAATAAATTAGAAAAAAATCACGTCGTAATTTAATAAAATGGTTGAGTAATAAAATGTAGGCACATATATATGTATACTATCAAAATCATGATAAACGTCGGTGTACACTTGATACCTTTTCTGTGGTTCAAACGAAACAAGACAAAACTCATCGCCCTACTCATCAAACCGCGCTTGACTTGTGATGTTCATTCCAAAGTATATTCAAAAATTAATATAAAAATATTCAAATACACCAGTAACAATTGTACTCAAAATAATCTCAATTAATTTTGATTAATAATTGAAAGACAAAGTGGCAAATTGTGGAAAGAAATTTTATTATTTAAAACTAGTTTGTTCAAATAATAATTTAACAAAATACATAAACAAATATAACAGTTTTATTGAAAGACAAGTTCAAGTGTTCATTTAATTCTTATCAAAATTACTTGTGAATTTTTATCATTTTAAAAATAAAATATATAAAAATGAAGTTTAAAAATTGTTCAAGTAAATTTTCGTTGATAAAAAAGTTTGTTTTTAAAGTAATACAAAAGTAGTTGAAGGAAAAATATATATTTGTGATTGATAAATAATTAAAATGATTTCAATTATTTTTGTGATTTTATTTTTTGGATACACATGTGGAAATTTTTTAAACAATACTCTTCAATATGCTGAGTGTGTTTCTCACTGTTACGACGTAAGATGACTTAATCATTTTTTTATAACTCAAAAATAATTTTAGATTAATCAATAAATTGATAGAAATTTAATTTTTCAATTTTGACATTGAACTTTTTTTTCGAAATAAATATTGCAGAAAATTATATTATATTATATTTTGTTTTTGCATATTTCATGTCTGGCGATACAAAATAATTAGTTGACACAGTTGTTGTCCATGAAATATGCGATAGGAATATACTACAAAAATATAAGAATAATTTTTGAACTTAAATATTACTAATGTCGACAACAAACACGCATAATAATTATTTTAAAAAAAAATAAAATCAGGAAAAAAACATCACTGCTTTGTTTTGATAAATTAATTTCTATTATTTACAGTCAATTTTTACAATAATTAAATAAATAAATAAACAAATAAACCAAAAATAAAATAAAAAGAATCTAATTTGACCGAGTTTGGATATTTTTAGAAATGAAAAAATAAAATAAAATAAAATTACCATGGGAAAAAATACGTACTTAGAAAAATATATTTTTTTTTTTTAGATAATACTTTCACGAGTATAATTTACAGATAAATAATCAGCAAAAAATATTTAAAATTTTTATTTTACATAACTGTTGTATTTTTTATTATTATATTTAGTTGATAACGTTTTATTTCTATTGTTTCGAACGATGGGAATGAATGTTGTCGTCTGAAATCGAAATGCATGATATGGATGATATGTTTTGCCATAATCTTGGTTTTGAATAATTCTCGTTGGGAATTGTATATTTTATAAGAATAACATTAAACTTGTCGCCATCAACCAGACAACATTCACGAATATTTACAATTTTATTTTTACACATCTTCAAGTAGACAAATTGAATATAAATTTTATTTTTTTTTCATTGAATTTATTGTCAATATAAATGTTGTTTTTACTTTTTTTCTCAAAGCAATATTGTCCAGAGATTTGTAATGGAACTACATATCAAGGCAAGTTATTATTTTTTAATTGTAAAATAATTAAAATTTTGTTTCTTTAAATTAAAATAAATTCTTTTTTAGGTCCAGTTATGTTTGAAGCTGAGCTGCATTGTAGAGACACTGATCTCTTGACACTTCATCACAGTGATGGAATTTTTATTATTCAACAGAGTACCTCAAATATCACATGGAGTAAGCCAAGAGTTGTTCAAGGAATCATGTCAATATTTTCAGGCCTAGAACCTGGAAAATTTTATAGATATCGAGTTAAACGAGTTATAAATAATTCGGTATCAAAACCAGAACTAACTGTCTGGTTTCAAACAATTAAAAGTGAGAATTTGGATGTTATTAACACTGACAAAACAGTATTAATTTATCATTTTGTTATATTTTTATTAATTGAATTTTAATGGGACTTTTAGATCATGAAAAACCTCAAGGCATCAGGGAAATTTACGTGCAAGATGTTATTCCAATTGTAGATGATATTTATCACCTGCAAGCACAAGTTACTTTTGAACCTGGTCCAGGTAATTTTCAATAAAAATTTACTATAAATTAATCATTAAAATGCCATTTTATATTTTAATTTTTACTCAAGACTTGAGCTGTTATTATGATGTTTTGAATTGGTCCGAAAAACAGGGACTATCAATTGGTCACGTAAATGCAGTAAGTTTATAAACAAATGAAAGTTAATTTTATTGATAATTTAACTGTCCTCTTTTTTTAGACACAATATTTTAAATTTCAACTGAACAAGCTAGATTATTCTTGTAATAATACAATAACAGTATTAGCAACAAATAAAGGCACAAAAGAAAAAAGCAACAATGTATCAATGATTATTGAAACACCAAGTTGTTTAGAGTCTCATAAAAGTTTGATAATTTGCGGTGAGTAAACTGATAATATTAATAACAAAAGATAACATTACAAAATATTTAAATTTAATTTTTATAGCACCAAATAAAGTGTCTGGATTAACAGTAAAAAAATTGCAACAATTTGATGATAACATTAAGTTTGAAATTTCTTGGGATAAACCAGAACTTTCACCAGATAATTATACTCTTTTGATTGCGCCACTTGATCATTTTAAAAAACCAATTACAATAAATCTATCAGGGGTGAGTGTCGTGTAAGAAAAATAAAATAAAACACCAAAAAAGGGATTGAAGATGTTACAAAAACAATTTTGTAATTATCAATTTATAAATATTATATTTTTTAATTCAAGAATTTGACTGAAGCTTTTTATTATCTGGATGACATTGGACTGCCTCACGTGATAAGTATTGTTGCTGAATCACAGGGTGGAACCAGTCAGCCCATATCAATCATGAACACCATAAATTTCGAAAAAAAAAAACAAACAAGTAATTTAAAAAATTACCTTAAACATTTATAAATTTATTATTATTTATATTGCTTGTTTTTTAGTTATCAATGATATTCTAATTATTTTATCTTCATTTGGGATGCTAATACTCGCTGGTGCAATTTACATTTATTACAAAAATAAAAAAAAAACAATTAAAAATCAGTACAATTATTGTTCAGTAAGTAGGCAAAAATGTTGATGGAAAATATTAAAATAAACATAATTAAATTTGAGATTAATCGAGTGTTATTTTTGTATTTTTTTTTTTAGAATATAAATGACAAAGTTGATCTAGCAGAAATAAATGAAAAATCAAAAATAATTGAATCTGATATTAAAATGGAAATTGATCCTTTATTGTCAAAAGATGAATTTGAAATTCATCCGGTTCAATTGAGAATTGGTAAAATTCTTGGAAGTGGTGTGTCTGGTATTGTCAGGCTTGGATCACTTGAAGTGAATAACAATGACTGGATTGAAGTTGCTGTTAAAATGTTGCAAGGTAAATTGAAGCAACAAAAAATATAATTAACAGAGTAAAATTATTCTTGATGTTGCTTAATAGACGGTCCAAGTGAGGATGATGTTAAAAACTTTAAACAAGAAATATTGATAATGAAATCAGCAGGTATGCATAGAAATATTGTGTCAATGATTGGCTGCTGCACCACTAGTATCAAGCCGATGTTAATTGTCGAATACTGCAGCCAAGGAGATTTACAAACATATCTGAGAAATGTAAGTCGAATAATTATATTTAGCAAATTTAAATGAGTCTCGACACTTAAAAATAGTATGATTAAAATTAAAAACAAAATATTCAAGTGATAAAAAATTATTCAAGGCTGAATGATGAAAGATAAATAACAATGTACACAAAAACTATTTAATCATTTAATTAAGCGTCAATAATTTAACATTTCAACGCTTCTAATCAATTATAATTATCATTACACTTGGGAAAAATTTAATTATCATTTTTTTCTTCATTTTTAATTACAATGTTTACTTGATGATATTTCAAATAAATTGACGGTGGAATATTGTTGTGTTAGATAACACATTTTCATGTTTGAGAATACTAGAAACATACATTTTATCGTGGCGAAAAAAAAGATATAAAAATGGCCATTGACATAATATTTATTGTTTATTTAACTTGACAACTGTGTTCTTTGCCAAGTCAATGTACATATAGATCACTCAACTATACGAGTAGTTACCTATTTATTTATTTTTTTATTTTTTTTTCAAGACTCATTCCACGTGCCGGTATATTTTTTTTCTCAGCCCAAAACAAATACAATAAATTTATAAAAAGAAATAAAATAAATACGACAGTTAAAAATGTATTTTTATTATTTTTAAATTCATAGATTTGGAATAATCTCTTGAATGATGCCAACAATCGAAAAATACAAATTGAAAATATTAAATTATGCCATGAAAAAAATGCAAATCTTATTTCATCAATGTCTTGTGAGTATGAAAATTTGGAGAATTATTAATCTCAATTAGCCAGGATAACTATTTGTCAATTGGTAATTCTTTTTTGTTTTTTTTTTTCTGTAAAATACACAGTAGGAAGTGAACAGACAGTGGCTATATCTAATCAGCTTTATGACCTTCAACAAGGTAAACAACCTAGACATCTACATTCAAATATAAATTTAAAAAAATACATATCTTTATTTTGAAATAAAAAATATATTTATTACATCAGGCATGCTAAATACCAAAGAGGAAATTTCAGCAAGTGATTTATTGAGTTTTGCTCATCAAGTTGCAAATGGAATGGTTTGTAAAATGTAATTTATTTAAATTATCTAATTAATTTATTGACATTTTTTTTCTACAGGAATTTCTTTCAACGAATAGAATTGTCCATCGTGATTTGGCAGCAAGAAATGTATTAGTTTGCTCAGATAAAACTGTTAAAATATCAGATTTCGGACTTAGTCGTGATGTTTATCAGGAAAATATTTACAGAAAACAAGGCAATGGAAAATTACCAATTAAATGGATGGCAATCGAAGCATTAACACATCAAATATATACAACAAAAAGTGATGTGTAAGTTTTAAATATTTTTTTTTAAATTAATTGAAATTAATGATTATTTTGAAAATTTTTCAGATGGTCTTATGGAATTCTTCTCTGGGAAATAGTGACATTAGGATGCAGTCCATATCCTGATATATCGACAAGCATTGTTCTTGAATTGCTAAAAGAAGGCTACAGAATGTCAAGACCTCAAAACTGTGGAATAGAACTGTGAGTTGAGTAACGAGTTAATAAGATTAATAAAAAAAAAAATTACATCAGGTATATTTCCATTATCAACGGGTATATTCCATTTAGATTATATTTTTAAAAGGCCCGTGCTAAATTAGTTATTTTTAAAATTATTTTATTTGTTATCTTCATGAATCTGACGGCTATCAAATAATCTCAAATGTAAATATACCTGAATTTTATTCAACGCAATATTACCTATTATTATTATTTCTATTTTATCAAATATTTGTTTATTAATTTATTACGTTTTTTTATTTTCGTGTTATGTAGCTATGAAATAATGAGATCATGCTGGAACACGAGGCCAAGATGCAGACCAACATTTACCAAGCTTAAACAAGACATGGATAAACTGCTGGAGACTGTTAGCCAAAATGATTATTTAAATTTATGCAATCTACATCAGGAGAGAGATGATTCAATAACAGATTCTGAATGAAAAAATTTTTATAAACACTCAGTTTATATGAATCTCAGTTGTAATTTGGCTGCACAACAATTATTATGTGCAATTATTATTTGTTTTTTATGAAGACAAGATTGTCAAAACAATGAATAAAAAAAATATAAAATATCGAATTATTTATATTTCGAATTGTTTATATTTCGAAATAATTGGATTTCGAATTATTTGTATTTCGAAATAATTGGATTTCGAAATATTTGGATTTCGAATTATTTGCATTTCTAACTATTTGGGTTTCTTATAATTTCATACTAAGTTACATCTCAGACAAATAGTAGTTATTAATAGTAAAACTCATCATTACATTGTATGCTAATTTTCACAAGGTTTTTTTCACTTCTTAGTATTTGAATAATATAAAATATTTCGTTTTACTTTGTTTAATATTTTTATTATACACAATATTGTTCAAAATCATGTACATATTTATAAACTTCTTGATCGATTGAATAATTAATTATAATAATTTTATATTAATTTCGAGATTATATATATTTAATAATACAAAAGAAAAAAATGCCTGGAATATTTCCAGTTATATATTTTATAAAAAAAAAAAAAAAAAATTAAATTTGTTAATATATATATTTGAGGGTCAGGATTCTAAAAAGACCTGAGTGCTTGGAGCTCGTTCCTAGTGCTCAAGTCTTTTCAAAATCCAAAACCTTATTTGTAAAAAATAACAAACAAACATGGAAAAAAAATTATGGAGATTAAAACGATACAAATATCAAAATGGCTGATAAATAAAAAAACAAATAAAAATTATTTTTTGCCATTTTTACAAACATACTTTCACGATATCGATAAACTACTTGATGATTTAATAAAAAAAATCTCAAATGCCATTTAAAATTTATGTTCTTTTTTCTGTATGAATGATAAACGATAATCTATCATTTCAAAATTATTTCTCTGATAGTATTAAATGTATTAAAAATTGTATAATTGTATGTATTCATCGAGTTATAATAAATCACAGATAAATCGGCTCTTTTTATTTTTCTTTTTATTATTAAGAAGAACGATCTACGTAGACATTGAATTCAACTTTAGGCAAAGAAAAGAAAAATGTTGTCGTTTCTATTGTGAATTCTGTCTTCTCGATCGACTGGAGGAGGTACACTTGGTATTGTCGCACTAGGTCCAGCTGTTAAATAACCAGCAGATACTGGAATCCCTGTTAGCAAACAAATATTAAATATTGATATTTATTGGTATTGAATATTTTATCAAATGAATAAATTAAAAATTACCTGTGATTGATTGAAATGCAGGTGTATTTGATATGAATAAATCATGTTTTTGATCTTTATATTCAGCCCATACTGTTGATTTTTCTAAAATTGAATTAACTCTTTCTCCAAGTAGCATACTTCTTGTCATTGCTTTTAGTGCTTTGACAATTTGTGCTTTAGTTGTTGCTGGATTATCAATTAAATCTAATCTTCCTTCTAATATATTCAACAAATATGGTACCATATCAGCTTCAAGAGCTTGCTTTATTAAACGATCTTCATTTGTTGCAAATAGTCTGTGTAGTGTTTCACAAGCAACTCCAATCATGTCTTTTTTTGATTGCATGGCTAATTTAAGTGGGCTTATACAATCTGTTTGGCATATTGAATTAATACAAATTTCACTAATTGCCAATTGATGAAGTATACGAATTGCTGATTTATAAACACTTGGTTGACTATTTTTAATAGCCATTTGTCTGCATAATCTTGGAATGTGACCAAGTGACGGTACTTGATCAGCAAGTGATGGTTGTGCTTGAAGTAAACAAACAAGTGCTTGTGTTGTTAATTCAAGCATATCCAAATCACTTTTATTATCTTTTGACATTAATGATAATGACGTGTCCATTAATTCACTTAAAAATTCTTTTGGTTTTCTCAATGCCCATGCTGGACTTGCAACGAATAATCTCAAATAAACACCACCAACAATTGGCTCATTTGTTGCAGCATCAATATTATTTTGTGTTTCTGGTAATTTTAATATTGCATTAATGTTTCTTCTTTGTAATGAATAATACTCATCTTTTAATTCACTTATTGTTCTTGATACTTTTTCTTTAGTATCATCATCCCAAATTAATTCTGGATTTTCATGTTTTGTCTCAAACATATGTACACATTGTTTTGGTGCATCACGTATTGCTTCACTAAATAGTTTTGGTAAAAATTTCGATAAATCAAGTTTAACTTTTGGACCAGCTAATTTATCTGATGACATTTTAGCTAATAAATCAGCAGCTGATTCACGTATTTGTATATTACTGGAATTACAAAATAAATCGAGTATATAAACAACAGCACCTTTTGTCAATGCATCTTTAACAATTTTTGTTGTACTCATTAAGCCATATAATGTTTCAAGAATAAGTAATTGACAATCTTTTAATGTTTGCAATGTTAATAATAAATGTACAATAACTTCATTTGCAGCAATGTCATTAACGCATTCATGATTTTTTGTAACATTACTAATAACTTCAAGTGCACCTTTTTGTATTTGTTTAAAATTATTACAACTTAAAAGACCAAATAACAATGTAAAATGTCCAATACATTGCATTTCAATACCTGGATTATTAACAATAACATTTTTTAATGCTTCCAATGACATGACAATGTTACGTAATTTTTCTTGATCTTTTTTTGATAATGTCATGCTACTTAATGATGATAAATATTCTGTTGATTTTGATAAATAATCAAGTAAATCAATAGTAAAACCTTTTGGATTTTCAATTAAAAATGTTGGTTGTTCATTGTATACTTTGACAAATATTTCACCAATAACAAGCTCATTGGAATGTGCAGCATATTTAAAATCACTAAAATCATGTTCAACTAAATTTCCTTGTCCATTTAATTTTTCTTGACGTTTAGCCTCAAGATATTCTGTAAATTCAGCTCTTGTGCCATTGTCCCATATTAAATATGGATTTGAACAATTTGAATTTAATATTTTTAATATATCTTCTGGTTTATCTTTAGCCAATTGACGTGATAAATATGGAGTTAATAAACTTTCAAGTGCAGCAACAGTTACAGGATTAACTGGTGTTTCATTATCACCTTTCATGTAACCACCTAATCTGGCACATGCTTTAACAGCTAGTTTTGCCAAGTTGTTAGCAACCTCTTGACGATTTTCACCTTCACATCTTTCAACACCACCCTCTTCAAGTGTAAAATCATAATTAAACATAAATAATAAAAGATGCCAAAGTGCACCAGATTGTAATAATTGCATTTGTAAAATACTGTCATTTGCAAGTGACGATATACATTCAGTTGCAACTGAACATAATTTTGTTAAATGTTTAAAATATAATATTCTACATAAATCTTTAATTAATTGTGGTAATTCAACAATTTTATCTCTACAACCACGGAATTTACCAGCAACAGCAAAGCATTTTGTAATATGTTCACAAACTTGTACAGCAACATCATCTGGTTTACTTGATTTATTAACGACAGATACACAACGTGTAAATGCCTCAAGTAATATATCTAAACCACCTTCACGTCTTAATTCTTCAGCATTTAATGCTGAACAATCGACAGTATGATATGCAAGCTCAGATGCTGCTGATAATAATGGAGCTGATTTTGAAAATAATTGATCATCTTCAGTTTCTAATTTAATTGTTTTAATAAGTTGTGGATAACCAGCATATTTATATGGTCTAAGTTCATCAGCATAACGATGAAATAATATACTTTGTGTACGTAAAATTAATACAATATTATGAGGATTTGGACCGTCAGTTGTCCAACAGCTACGACTACATAAAAATTCATACGCTTGATTAACCGCTTCAAATTTATCACGTCCATCTGGATTTTTATCAGGATGAAATTTTTGTGCAAGTTTATAATATGATTTTCTAACATCGGCCTCTTGATGTTGTTTACCATTTTGAAGACCCAATACTTTGTATGCCTCATCAACAGTCATAATTGGTGGTTTTTTTTCAACTTCTTTTTTCCATGCATCAAGTACATCTTTAAGTAAATAAACTGGTTGTGGAATTGGCCAATTTGGAAATTTAATAATATCACAAAGATGACGAAGATAAAATATTTGACAAAATAATTCTTTATCTAATTGTGGATATCTAACAGCTGGTATTGCAATATATTGATATCTTGCCATTGTATGTGCTCTTAGACGAGGTGAAAAGTCAGCAATATGAGCAGCAACTTTTTCAATTAACATTCTACGCATTTCGGCATTCCAAATGGCTTCTGGTGTATCAAAATCACCAAGATATATTTGTGCAAATTTTTCAGCTCCATGATTTTCAAGATAACTAACCATGGCATCTGGCAAAAGTTGTCCAAGTACACTACGTTGCATAATATCAGATGGTGTTGTATCATCACCTCTAAATGCTTGCTTAGTATGTGTTAATTGTAAAAATCTTGCAATTGGTAATACATTTGATCCTGTGTACATCATAATAAAATAAAATACACCAGTTAAATATATTTTTGATACATCAGGATTGTCTTTCATAATTTCACACAATAATGTAGCAACACGTTCAACAAGAATTGGATCAAATGTCAATAGCAACTGTACCAAATGTGGTAAACATTGTAAATCCGATAATAAACGTTTAACTCGTGGTAATGGACGTATGACAGCATTATCAGTGTCACGACTTGGATAATATTCACACATTTGTATTAATATATTTAATACAAGTGTTGCTAGCTCACTCTCATTCAATACAGGTTTACCTTTAGCAACAAGTGTCCATTTTAATTGTGGTACTTGTGATAAAATTCTCCAGCCATCTAAACCTTGTGCCCATACTTTCGTTTTATGATTAATTTTTTTTTTATTATATAAATCTTTTAATTCATTAAGACTAATTGGTCCAGCTCTTTTATCGTCATCATTATAATACCATTCTTTTTCAAGTATTCTCTCTTGATCAGGACCAGCTTCAATGACATTTGTTTGTGTTGGTACCATTGCTCGTGATGTATGTAAATGTGCCAATGTTAATAAATCAACTAATCCTCTAACACCATTTTGATCCATAATATCTTTAACATTTTTTCTATGTAATATTAATTTATGAATAAACATAACAAGACGATCACGTTCTGTTCTATCTAGACATCTTTCCAACATACCAGCAATATATTTTGTATCTGAAAATGGTCCAATATCTTCATAATAACGTCCATAAACAATTGTCATTGCTTGTAAACAAAGGCACTTCATTTCAATTTTTGTTGTTAACAAAAATCTATGATAAAGATCATTAAAAAATTCATATGATTTTCTTATTGGACTATCTGGACAATCTTTTTCAAGTAATATACGTAAATAATAATCACCAATTTTAACTTCATCAGCAAGACATTGATATTGTACTTCAAATTCACGATGATTCCAGGATATTAATGTTCCACCAGATAAATCTTTATCAGCAGTAAATGCACGTATTTCATTTTCTAATGCTGTACGTAATTCTTCACGTGTTTTATGATTCCATATTAAATTTGGCATTGAATGATCTTGATTTAATTTATAATAAAATAATTTCCAATTTGCTTCTGATTTAATTCTTTCTCTACGTTTACGTAATACAATTGGACGTTCTTTTAATTTTTCACGTCTTTCAATACCAACTCTTGCACCCCAATGTTGTAATGCATTTTCTAAATGTTTTTCAACAACTCTCATTTGTCGTTCAATAACAAGCCATTGTGCTCCACGTTTATTTTTTGATGCATGATCAATTGCTATTTTTAAATTATCACGATTATTTAATCTTTCTTCTTCCAAATATGAATCTGGTATTTTTTCATCTGAATCAAGAAATGTTAATAAGCCAACTGGTAATATTCTCTTTAATAAACCCATTGCTGTTGGATGACCAGTAACCCATAAACCAACTAAATGTCTACATAATTGACGATGTGTTAATAATCTTCCATCACTACTACTTGTAAATAAACTATTTAATAAATGTCTTGGTAATGCACCTTCAGCAAGTGCAAGTTCTTGCATTCTTGCTGCTATTTCTGGTGCACCTTCTTCAATAATTGCTCGCATTATTAAACCAGCACCTTTAACAATAGCCAATGATGGATGTTGAAATAATTTAAATAATGATCTTCCACGGGCCGCTACCATTTCAAGTAAATTATCAAAGTGTTTACCATCAGTTGTTTCACTGTATGGTACGCATAATGCAAATGTTAAAAGATCCAGCATGGCTGATACTACCAGAGCACCTGTACCATGATTCTATTATTGGGAAAAAAATAGTCAATTAAATAAATTCATTCAACTTAAATTAATAAATTAAATAATTAAAAAAATAGCAAACTGCAAACTTACAACGTGATTAATCCACATATCTAAAAGACTTTCCAAAAATTTATTGCTACTTAATAAACTGCTTTTGTTTAATTGTTCCTGACGTAAATCACAATCATCATGCATTGCCTGCATAAGTGCACAAATACAATCAATTGCAGCTTGTGTAACACCACAGTCTTGTCGTTTTAATGCTTTAACAACTTTATTACCAATAGCCTCACGAAAACCTTGTAATGATGTAAATGCCATAAATCCAACTTTACTTGCGACCAGTCTTCTTAATGCATGGAATTGTGCTTCAACTTCATAATTTGTATCCAATTCACGACTCACCAATGCACTCAATGCACCAAGTATTATTTTATCCTTGTTCTCGGTGAATAATCCCTGCAAGTAGTTAACCATCACCTTGTGTACTTCAAGTTGTAATGTGGTTACAGTCCACTCGAGCGGTTTGTAACCCTAAACATAAAAAGATAAAGACCTTTGTTTTTTTTGTTTTGTTTATTTTTTTTTGTTTTGTCTAACAAAAAAAAACTAAATTTCTTTTTCTTTTTTTTGCTTTTTTTTAGCTTTGAATTTACTAACCGAACCGCTTTCATGAACTGATTTTTTCTTAATATTATTATTAGTAATTAATTGATAAATAAATAAAAAATTATACTGATAAATCTTACGTCTTGGGTGACTGAATAATGAAGACCACTGTATGGAACATTTGCATTAAATCTTTCAAGTATTTCACCAAATGTACGTCCACCGGGTGGTGTTTGTAAAAATTTAACATGACAAGTTTCAACTTCTTCATCAACTGGAAGATTCAATGGACCAAGTCTTTTACCACGTGATATTGGACACATTTTAATATGTACATCACGATTACCAGATGCTCTAACACCATCTAATAATGATGCTAATAATGAATCTCTATCTGTTGCCATATAACTTCTAATTTGTCCATTCAAATACTGTATTGTAAATAATTGTGGATTTAAATTATCTCTAACAAGTGCAAATACATCAGACAATGGTCTTAATGTACAAATATTATAGGTTTGTGGATCTCTTTCAAGTAAACATGTATCAGATAAACATAATGTTCTTCTTTGTGGCTCAGAATGTCTTGTTGATATTTTATGTACTGTAAATTCTGATATACTTGTTATATGCTCATCACCACTGAATCTACCAAATCTTTGTACAGTAAATTCATCAAATGGAATTGTTTCTTTTAATACTTTCATACTAATACCAAGATTTATTTGTGCTGATTCAACAATTTTTCTTTTAATATCATCAACTTTTTGGGATGCAAATAAATGTAAACGACCAAAACCAGCACAAACAATTACAAAACCATCTGGATAATCACGCATTGTACCAATTCCTTCAATATCCTTATAAAAATAACTGGCAAGAAGTAAATTTGTTGCTGGATCAAGTTGATCCAAGCTGTATGGTGTTACTTCAAGAACAACTGGTAATCGTGTATCTGACCAATGATGTTTATATGCTGGATATCTCTATAATGATTTATCAATATAGATAATAAATAAATTGTCATAATTAATGTTAAATTTAATAGATAAAACCTACCAGTATATCTTTTGGTTTTTCAGCAAATTGATGACGAAATCTTAATGCTTCTGTTAGTAAATTTGATCTATGCTCAGAGCTAAATTTCATTGTATCAACTTTTTTATCTTTTCTCATTGTTATACTAAATTCATATAAACCAATTTGATTTCTATTTGTCGGTTGAACATTTATAAAATCAGCATACTCCCATCTGTTTGTCACCTCTAAGTTACTTGGATTATATGTTGTTATCCCCATTGATCCAATTGAAAAAATACGTTTGTATCTAAAAAATTAATTAACAATTTTAATAATTGATTAACTTTCAGCATAATGATACACTTACTTTCCCTTCCATGAGTGTTTTGTGACCAAAAAACACGCAACATCCTGATTATCCTTAATCGGCATCATTGTATCATGTCAACTGATTGCTACAATCTGTATATCATCCACCCCGTGATTATTATTTTATCAACAATTTGCATTTGTCTAAAAATTTGTTATCTTACTGACAATCAACACTTGGCAATTCAACTGTTGTTTATGTCAAAAAAGAAAATTACAAAAAAAAAAAAACGTTTGTACTAAAAGAAATTGGTGTTTTTTTTTTCTTGCTATCAAAATACCTGTATGATTTGTTTTGTTAAATATATATTAATTTTATAAAATTATTGCTTTGGTAATAATAACAATTAATAAATTAATTAATTGAATAAAATATATACGATGAACGATTTTAATGCGGCCATGATGTCTGGGGGTGTCATCGGTCAGCTGTTTTCTAGATGTCACCAGTTTGCCATAAATTGTTTTTATTTTTTATTTATATTGTTTTATTAATAATAATAATCTAAAAAACACTATAATTTATTTATAAATAGTTTATAAATAGTACTTTAATGTTCATTTATTTTAATTTAAAATTATTCAACTTGGATTGTTTAAATATTTATTGTTATGACAACTATTGACATTGTTTTGATTATTTGTTGATATTTTTTTTTGGAGTAATTTCGGCCATGTTTATGTGTTTATGTGTCACTGTGTGTCATCATTGTTTTTTATTATTTTTTTTTCCTTTTAAAGAAACAACAAGCTGCTCTACCCATTATCAAGTATTGCAAGTTTATTGTCGCTACTTTCAAAATGGCTGCTTGAATTGCCTGAAATTGCCTTGATATCACACAATTGAGTAAATGTATGTGACGTTCTCGGCTGGTTCTATCATCTTGAGTCTTGACGTGTGTGTTTAATATCTCTCTCGTATTATATTGTGTGCAACTCACTTTTTTAAGTTAAAAAATACAATAACAAATCAGTGATAATTGTGACAGTGATATATATATATATTTTATTGTTATTGTTTTATTTTTAATCATCATTTTGGAATACTTTTATTATTTCATTTTGACATTATCATAGCAAGGTGAGTTCTAACTTTCTGGACCATTTTTTTTCTTTTTTATTTATTCATTCTGTCTTTTTTGCTCTCATGAAAAACGACAAATGTTTGACTCTCTTCATTGCACCACACCAAATTCCAATGTTTTTTTTTTTTTTTCTGCATTTTTATTCGCGTGCAATTTTACCTGTTATTTTTTTAGATAAATTATTTGAAAGCAGTGTTTAACAATATAATTGGTAATTTCATGAATTTCTATAAACATGAATATATTTATTTTTATTTTTTATTATCAATTTCTTTATTACAAGTTGTATTATTATGTTTATTTTTATTTTTTCTTCATAAGACTGTTTTGGGCTGAGGTAGGCGTTAATCGAGTGACACACGACGACGATGCGACCTGCCGTGAGCTGAATACAGAATGTCTGGATTATTATGGAAAGAGTTATTTCAATTTTTTTTT
>JAPYYR010001521.1:0-14975 GCA_030523065.1 Aphidius colemani
ATTATAAATGTTCATAAACACATACGAGACTTTCAAGTGAATTATTGTTTTATATATACACTTATGTTCATATAGTTTTTTTGATAAAAAGTTTAAACTCTATAGACCTACACTACTCTCTAGTGTTAAATATGTATTGTGTATAATTTTTTAAGCTCCAAAAAGCATGATAGAGATAAAACGCAAAATTGGTTCGTCAATTTACAAGAATCAAATGAAATTTCGGGGGATTAAGAGGATTTTCAACTATGATCATCTTCGAGTACTTGAATATTCTCATTTCTCGTACTAATTGCAAATATTTGTTTGGATTCTGTGATATTATACTCGGCATGATTATTATTCATCTAATTGAATGCATTATTTCAAATATCTTTTAAGCCTTTTCGAAAATTTAAACTCATAATGGTTAATTTTTTTTTTAAATTGTATAAAACGTTTTTATTTATCAAAACAAGTGTCTAAAATATTTTTTATAGTATAATAATATTTAATTTTCCAGCTAAAGAAGTTTGAAGTTTGAAACTTTTTTTCCGGTTTTATATTATATTATTTTTATAAAACTAAACATTCAAATTCGTGTGCAATTTAAATAATTTCTTGAGAATAATTAAATTAAACAATTCAATGATTTGTGTAGAGTCGACTTTTTTTCCAAATTATTGATTTACATTGTATGATTTTGTAAATATATTTATTTTTCAATAACTTATATAAAATTTACGAGACTCTTAAGTTTGTATATATATACAAAACTTTTTATTTTTTTTTTTTTCAATATTTTCTCGTTCATTCGTATGCTGTTTGAAGCATATTTCACGAAACGCACGTATGGTTTTTGTACACTCTTCAACTCTCAATAGATTTTTTTTTTTTTATTTGGTAAAATTTTTTCTCTTTATTTTTGAGAGCAGCCACTAAACTCATGTGTATTATGACTGCTATGAATACACACCCATAAGCGCATAAAGAACTTCATTATTACGTCGTTTAATTATATATTTATTTTTAGTTTGCTCTTAGTGATTGTACAAGCACTTACTCGAGAACAAGTTATGCCAATTCTCAGAGAGAGCGTTAATGAATTTTTTTTTTTAATTTTATATTTTTTTTTCGAAAAACCAAATATTAACTCAACAAAAATATGTATGGTATTTGATGTGTATAAATTTTTATGCTGCATTTGATTTTCGGAAATTAAAAAATAAATAATAATAATAAATTTAGAATATTTAAAAAATAAATCATATAACAAGTAAAATCCCATTTGCAAAAGAAAAAAAAAGAGAAAATTGTCTGGAAAAAACAAAAAAAAATAAAATACAAAATCAGAGAAAAGAAGTCTTTTGTTGGAAGAAGAAGTCAAGGATTTGTCGAGCTATATGGAACATTAACCATGCAGACTGGGATGGTAACTTGTCTCTGTTTACATTATAATACGCAAATATATATATAATTTCTCTCTCACTTATATTTATTCTGTCTCGTTTAGACTGTGTACCCCTCTAGAGGCAGCATAACGCAACGAAACAACCCCCGGAAACGGACGTTGTGGGGTACAAGCGGACAAAGCTCGTAGATCCGACGGAAACCAATGTAAATATACGTATACAACTGCCACTCCAGAGACAATGTTACGTCGCGGCGTAACGATATCATAATTGTCGGAAACACAATTAAAATCATGATTTATAATTTTATGTTTAAAAAATTTATTATTCAAGTTATATACAAATCATGTTTTACAATTTTAAAATCTATATATATGTAATTAAATCTATATCACTCACTTGATTACGAATAGAGTACTAGTTAATTGGTAAGCAGAGATGACTCATCTGCGATTTTTGGTAATGAGTCATTGCTCTATAGAAATTAACATTCAGAACGCATTTTTCAAATTCATTAACATTAAATTGGTTGAAATATTTCAATAAATAACAAGAATGGAGGTATATACACTGGGAAAATTTTTTGATGAAAAAAAAAAGAATAATTCTTGATGGTAGAAATAAACGGGTTGTTATTCAAAAAAATATGCTCTCGTTTGAATCAATACCCTTATGGCATAACTTCAGAAGTTTATTTCTTAAAAAACTCCTTCTGCGGTTTGAAACAAGAAACATATCGAATACAACAATCATAATAGTGCTCGTGTCAAGAAAGATTACCTTTAGTTTCTTGTTTCTAACAAGACTGTATCTGAATATTATAAACAAATTATTTTTTTTTTATTTTAACAAACTATTTATTATTTAAAAAAAGGAATTTTTTCCTATTTTAAACCTTTTTTTGCAAAGAAGTTTATTTCTAAAATTCAGAAGTTTTTTTTCACAGTGTACTCAAGCAATTTTTATATATGCTGTCACAGATGCTTGAAAATGCGATTTCCGGTAAAATTATTAGCACATATATTAGAATAAAAACTGACCGAGTATAGGGAACGACTACTGTAGAAAAAAAAATCATAATGCGTATGTACGTGTAAATGCCAAGATATCTGTTTTCAATATAAAATTTTTTCGATGAGAAAAAGTATCCCCCAACCCCTAGTTATTTTTTTCCATGTCTAAGATTTTCTCATACACGAAATTCTAAATTGTCCTAAATTGTTCGCCGACCGTTTTTATATCTGCTATAGAAATTTCTTCATTGTCTTATTTACGGTACTTTTATTATGCAGTGTTTTTATCTACAATGATTGCATCGCGTATGTATACGTACATTTGAAAAAAAAAGTAAAACTGCAACGGACAATGTAAGTGGTAAAGGTATATCATTCATCAAATTAGATATTTTCCATAATAGCATGGATTTTTTATGGTCAATGTACATACAAAGTAGAAACGATCCTTCATTGCAATTGAAATCGATTTCGAGTGGAAATATAAAATTTTTGAATGGAAAAATATATGTCGGGTTTATACAAAGTGTCACACGTGGTACGTACACTACAAATATAACATAAAAAATATAAATTATAAATTTGAAATAGTCAAGTTTCAATTACATTGAAAGTACTATAAATTACATTCGGAAATAAGAGCTTTGGGTACTGTTTAAGTACATTTTACATTTATTTTATAGTTTTATACAAGAAATATGAAAAATATTTGTGCATCAAGTCTATTTGAAATGTGACACTGTAAGAGTTATGCCATTCAGATGAGATAATGACACTTAGTGTGTCATTTGTCTTCAGCGTGAATCGTAATCATCCGGCTAGTAAGTGATAAGACTGATAAATGCCTGGTTTAAAAGTAAACTAACATGGAAAATTATCTGATTGAATGCAAAAAAATCTTCTACAAAATATGAATGAAAATTTAAATAATCAAGTTTGAAATTAATTTCTATTTATTAAGTATATAATTCATAGATAAATTAACTTAAATTGTGTTTTTATTTTTACAAAACCTTAAAACATATTTACAGATCTTTAACAGATTTTGTTTCACATTTGTTTCTTTTTGTTACACAAGTAAACAAATATTCGTCTTATTTATTTGCCAGTCATTTATTTGGGACAGAATAAATGATGAATCAAAAGCATCAATGAAAGTAACCCGAGTGGAAATTCAGTTCAAGATTTGATCAAAAATTGATCAAAACGTAACGTAAAAATGGATCAAAAGCTGATCAAGCTACCTAGTCAAAATTTGATCAAGTTACCTGCTCAAAACTTGATCAGACAGAGGTATCTTGTCAAAAATGACGATTTCTCTCAGTGCAACCATACTTCTAGCTCTCTCAACTGAATGAATCGTGTCCTCACCTATATACATGTATGCGCATATGACGTTTGCCGCCTTTTTGCTTGTGTTTTTAGCATTAAATATCATAAATGTATTTAATAAATTTATTTAATGAAAAAAAAAACATAAATTCATTATTTATGTCCCCAAAAAGCCTCAATTTTTCCACAGCTCTTCACGTGAAATATTAAAATTTTAAAGTATGAAATTAGGTAATTTGCCGGATCAAAAAAAAAAATTAGGCGGTTTTTATTATAATTTTATGTAACTATTATTGGGGGAACCTATCAAATGTCTCGAATAAGAGAGGCCCCATTCTTTTTTTTTATAGTATAGAATATATATTATAAGTTGAGAAATACGTTTGAATTGAAATATATATTTTTCACTTGAAAAACATTTATAAATTTTTTAGTAAAAAATAAATAAAAATAAAGTGATCGTTCGACTGGATCATACCACGATTGACCACATAATAATCAAAATTATGCAAAACGGATACATATATTGATTCTTGATATTGAAAAGTGTTCAGCTGTTTGTTTAAACCATCTTTGTAACACTTTGACCTGATGGAATTTATATTTACCTTGTGGTTGCAAATTGACCTTATATACATGTGCTAATAATTTCACTTGAAGGCTATCAAATTTAAATCGCAAGAAAAAAATAAATATACAATGTCTATATTTATATATTATTTTTTTCTCTTTGTATATTTCTTTCTGTTGAAGTAATCAAAATTATTATCAATAATATCTTTGCTGATATATACCCATAAACAGTTGAATGAAATTGACAAGAATCGATTTGCTTCAACACAATAATCATCTCGAATTGACGCCACAAGTCGTAAAATAAATCGAATCGATTTGCCACTTTCAGTCATTTAAGCTGTCGTATTTTTCTTTAATTCAAAAGTTTTCTTTTTATTTTTTTGTAGAAGAAATTAAATTGTTTAAAATTCAGCACGAAAGGGGAAAAAAGAGAGCTGCGTGACGGATTGCAAAATTAAGAAGGAATAATTTTTTTGATCTCGTGTATTTCGTGTTCTCACACTGTAAAAAAAAACTTCCGAATTTCAGAAATAAACTTCTTGGCAAAAAGTGGTTTGAAATAAAGAAAAAACCTTCCTTTAAATGATAAATGGTTTGTTAGAAGAAAAAAAAAACAACCAACCAACGCCTTTAACTGCTTAATTTTCTATTGAGAATAAAAAGAATAAAGATAGACATGTAGCTTGGATAGTATTAGTAAATTAAAGTCAGGTGATGCATCAAAAATGTTGTACTAATTTATAAAAAGTGACATGTATAATAGATTACTATATAATATTATTGATAATTTTAATACATGGTTGACAAAATATACATGCGGTATACATATATTTTTCCTTTTTTTAATTTACAAAAACATAAGGCTAAATTGAATGAAACAGGTGCGCATGGCAGATGGTATTTTAGCTTCCGTTCAGGGCTTGATTAAATGTTTATGCGATTTTGTTAATTCCATTAGATGGAAACTCTAAAACAACTATACACAATTGCCTTAATGGACTTGAGTAATAATTGGAAGATGGTTGTTATTCATTAAACTGTTGGGAATTGTATAAAACCCCACAAGTCAATCCAATTTCATTTTATATACTTTAGATTGAAATGTGATATGCAACTCTAAAGTGATATTAAAAATACACTCTCGTCATTTTTTTACATACACAAATTACATATGTTTCGATTAATTATTATTGCACCAAATAAATGCACTGATGAATTACTTTTTCCATGATAAATTCACAGGTATAAATTGATGATATTTGATAACTTTTATATTGAAAAAACAAAAAAGTTTAAATTACTTTGATTTTATTAAATCTTATGAAAGATAAATATTTATTATGAAAATAAAAACTTTAATATGAAATAATAAAATCTAAAAGATTATTTTATTAAAATATATGAATGACAAAAGTGTTGGTAGAGTATTTATTTTTCAAGCAATTCGAAAGTACGTAAAATCCACAAATGACTACTCATGCCTGGCTGGATTTTGTAGAAGGGTTGGCGAGTCTTGGTTTGAGTGGATTTTGGACGTTGTAAAAAAAAAAAAAATAAATAAAAAGAAATGAATAATAAAAATAGGTGAATAAAAAAGGGGTGTATCCTTTTGTATTTAGAATTTCAACGGAGACTAGAAACTAGTATAGAAATGTAAATTGCGAATGGGCTGACGAAGTGACTGGACTCGTTGATATAAATTTTGGAGTATGAGAGGCGCAACTGCAATTTGTACCTCTTACCGTCCATTAAAAGAATGGTGTATTGTCTTGCAGGAGGAAAACGAATTGAACTACCTATATGAAACCCAGTATGTAGCCTAATGGTAATCGATATTTTTTAATTTCAGTAGAAGCCAAACATTCATTTTTTTTATTTTTTTTTTCCCCTTTCCATTTCTTCTCAACAGTGTTGTTTTCATCATCAATTTTACCTGGCTTTTTTTGTTAATTTTAATTTTTTTTTCTTGTTGAATTTTTTTGTTTACAATCAATTTCATTACAATGAGCTTTACTATTTCAAATAGAGTTTGATTATTTTTATCATTATTTTATAACTTGACTAACACCAGCTGGTACAATCAATTGATCAATGTAAATTTCATTATACATTCCAGACTTTATATTTTAATTCAGTAAAAATCAAATGAGAACATTGAAAAATAATCATCATATTGAGTTGCAATTTTGGAAGTTTATTTAAAATTCTCTGACGAAATATAAATTTACTGAATAAAAAAAAGAATCGACAGTTGGAAAGATAAAATGATTTCATTCTTCCAATAACTGATCATTTTTTCTCTAAAGAATATTATTTTTTCATCAATTTGTTTTTCATTTTTTTCTATCTTTCCATTTTATATATAAAGTCCGAGAGGCTGTTGTGTGGTTGGTTCAAGCTCAGATATGGACCGTCCTAACCGCTCACGATTTTTTTAATATTATTTTTCATTATTTTATTATTTGTTTTTCTTGTAAGTGTTTTTTTTTGTATATGCTTCACCTTTTGTTCTTTCTGTATCTTCGATTCAATTTACTTTTGACCCTTTACTCCTCACCGACAAACGTTTTTATGAAGGCGTCAGACCAACGAAATATATATATACCATGTGGCAAATTGAAAACTACCGATCAACCCGGTCTGAATAAAATATTTGAATTTATTGTAACACCTGTACCACCAATTGAATATCGATATTATTATCATTATATTATTCAATTTTCGATTTGTTTTTAGTTTTCTATTTTTATATATATTAATAATTTATTACACTAGCGATAAAGTAATATTATACAATAATTTAAATTTAAATGGTATTTTGACTGGCAGCCTATTGAATTTGGCTTCAATTCTCAAGTTAAGTCTAAAATAAGATTAAAATTTTCCTTAGATTTTCATTAACAAGGCTTCGTTATTTTTTAATTAGTAAAACAAGAACCCCAGGTATTATCAGCAAGTAGTTTATTAAAGTTTTTGTTTTTTATCTTTGATTCAACATGTATATGCAATTTGTAATCTGTATGTTATAATTTTGCAGAAATTAATAACAGTTGACATTCCAAGCTGACTTTATACTGTTATTGCTTGTTCATTATTTTATCTCACTTGGTTGTTCATATTATCTTTAGTTTTTTACTATTTTCCTTCTTTTATCATTTCACATTACTTGGCCAAACCATATAGTTGCACGACACCCTCGCAATAAAGGAACATACCGAGTAGGATGACGGGAATGACGGGCTAAATTAAATTTTCTATTTTCAAATAGCACTACCATTCTGACCTCACCTCGTTGCAATCATATGGACAAGACTGAATGGCTTTCTCTCAACGGGTGTTACAAAAACTCATATCTTTAAAGTTTTTAATTTATATTTCAAATTAATCGAAATTAAATTTTTAGTTGACTAAAAATTATATTAAATTTTCAATGTTTTTTCCAATATATCAAAAAAATTAATCATCATAATTTTTTTAATACACAATTTTTCATTTATTGTTGAGGGCTATATCTCCCTGAAGTCTGTATTTTTACATTTAAAAAAATGTGTGTTTATAATTTAATCAAAAGATAACAAAGAGTAAATGAACACATTTATGTTGGTGTAATTTTAAATTACACAAAAATAAATATACTTAAATTAATGAAGTTGATATAGGCCGATCTATTATTATTAATTAAAAAATTCTACATTAATTATATAAGAATTAACAACCCTTTTTCATATTAATTTTTTTTATGTCAAGAACACAATAAAAAAAAAGACGAAAAATGAAATGAAACGTGCAAAATTGTATGTATATATAGAGCCTTCTCACTTTATTTAAATATTTTTAATGGTTAGGCCCTTCTGTTACTAAGTCAACGATACATATATACATATATATTTGAGTCTGTTATTCGTATACACGTTGAAAGAAGGGGGGTTATTTTAATTACTGTCCAGAAACTGTAAATTAAAGAGCCCGGGTTATTTTAGAGACTGAGAAAGCAAAAAGAGGGTGAGAGAGTTAAAAGAGGGTATGTATATTCTAAATATATATTATACTTATTGTTTCTCTGCATATACAGTATGCCTTTTCGCATTTACTTTTCGAAACACAGTGTATAAGCATTCCACTTTATCCTCTCACAGTATCAAGCTGGACAATACGAAAATTTTAGCGACATTACAACAGTAATTATTTACCCCTGGTGTACGTACCTCTTTCCAAAGATGGTTACGTATTTGACACTAAACTGGTTAACCAGCCCCTAAATTGTTGTAAACCCTGCATGCTTGAATTAAGCCAAGGCTGAATAAAAAGTGAGCTTCTGATTACTATCCTTAGCTTTCTCGTTCTCTTTTTCAAATAGCTATATCAAAGTTAAAAATTAACTTTTTTTTTTTTTTTTTTTTTCATATAAAAATCAATGTATTATCAGTGTATGTTAATAAATTTGAAAATGTATTTAGAGAAAAAATTATAGTGGGTCACCTTTTAAGAATTTTTCACTAAAATAAAAACTAAAAATTATTGAATTTAATTTTCGTGACCCCTTGTGAAGTCATCAATCACAGCCCTTAGTCGTAATTGCAATTCAGACTATGGACGCCTCGTTAACTCCTGACTTGTGGATATAATAATATAATTTTCTTAGATAATTGCATAACAGCATTCAAAATTTATCTATTTATGTACATTTTTTTTTTTTTCTCGTATTTTTAAAATATTCTTTTTGATATTAAAAACTTTTAATAACGAAAAATATTTTTTTAATTGAATATTAAGTTGAAAAACAAGGAAAAAAAATACATTTTTTCAAACAATTAATTATTCATAAATGAAATGTCCTGTCACTTTGTTGAATAAAGAATTTTAATTATTAATATTGTTTTTTGTTTTTTTTTTGCTTTTTTTGAGTGAATTAAAATACAAGCTTTACTATGGCAATTGGTCCGTTTTCACTTAAAGTAGAACGGACCATTGGTTGCTTTTAAGAAAAACATTGCATTATGTATGTTACCCGTTATCCCTAAGCGAGTGCGCTTGAACACGCGGATTACCGGCACTTTCTACTGTAGAATTTTTCTTTCTCACTTTTCACCATTAAAATTTTTTTCTTTCTTTCTTTTTATCCATTTGCTTCTTCTTCGTTTAGTTTTTTTTTTATTTTTCTATTAATTTTTTTTTTTTTTTTTATCATTTTCATTTTATTTTTTTATGTTGGGTGGCCTCGGGCTCTTCTGGAAAGCGGGAAACAAGAATAATGTGTCCAGCTGGAAGGATTTATTTAGCCACACTGTGTATATATGCTCATGTTCCACTCATTTTACCTTTTCTCACGGCATATTATTTTTTTTTTTTTTCATACATATATAATTATCTATTGTCAGTTTGAGTAAAAATTTCAAATTAGCACATTTTATTTGACTCTTTATTATATCAATATTATATATTATTGAATAAAAAAAAAAAATTTCACTTCTTTGTGATATATATATTTCATATAACAATGTTTGAACTGCACGGATAAAAGAAAAGAAAAAAAAATGGACAACTCATTGGCAACTCTAGCGAAATTGAAAGTCGAGTTTGGTGTGATGTTTAATGTATAAGGATTGAGTCGATATTGCAATGTGCCCGAAAAAATAAAAAGTTGAGTTAAGAGTGAGATGAGAAGGAAAATTAAAATAAAATTCAAAAAAAGTTATCGTATCTTTGTGATTGGGTGTTACACAGTTGCACACAGCGTGCCCACCTGGCGGGACGGCACTCAACCAAGGAAGTGTTGTCGGCTTGGGCTTTTCAGGAGCTTTCAAGTGCTTTTACAGTTGCCTCGAGTGCCGTAAGAGGCTTTCAGAAACGGAGGCGGAAACGGGCTTTTTAATAGGACCGAAGGAGATGCTGATTTTTTTTTTATTTTTCATCTTTTTCTTCGTTTTTCAACTGGTGCCAAGTTGGGGCTATATACTTTGGACAATTTTAACATAATATACCAACATATATATTATCGACAACTGAGAATCAATTAACTAATGAGGCAATTTATTTTAAATTTGAAAAGAAATTTACAAATCTATGGATAAAAAACACTGTAATTATGTTACTGTTTGAATTTTTCATTTTGTAATTTTGTTAGTTGGATTTTTGAATTTAAGTTTTTATTTGAAAAAAAAAAATATCTGTATGTTTAAAGCGCGGAGTATATGGCTGCCGCAAATACAATACACAGAGTTATTGTAACATATGCCCAATTTTTCACGATGTATGAAAATTCGAAATGTAAAGTTACAACTTAAGCTCAACAAATGCGAGTTTAAAATGTTGGAATGGACGTGCAAGCTTGAATATCCTTTATCTAATACTCTTCGTTTAGGCCTCAGTAACTTTGTACTAAAAATTGTGTGTTATATAACAAAAAAGTAGACACTGACGTTGGAAGGATGAATAAAAAAAAAGTATAATAATAACTATTCTATATTGAGAGAAAGAAAGAAAAATGAAAATGGAAAAATTAAAACAGCAAAAGTTTGAAAGCTTTTACAACAAAAACCATATGTCCAAGAACGCATATCAGTGTTTCCACTTTTATATTGAGAATCTTTTTTTAAAAAAATGAAAAGCTGTGTGTAATCCGTCATAAAAATTTTACTTGTCTTGTCAGAAGATTAAATATTTTTACGGAGAAAGGAGAGTTAAAAAGCTCTCATGGATACTGTTGAATTTGTCACCAGAAAAAAAATTCCTAATTTTTATAAAAACTTTTGTCACAACGGTCAACGTGCAATGAGTTTCAATTTTTCATGAAAATGATTTTCTATTTGTATACCTGAAACAGGTTCAGTGACTAAAGTTTTAAATATCTTTTTAAATCTTATAAAAATATCGGGAGAAAAATTACAAACAATAAAAAATGATTTCACAAATATTTGACCTATATTTCTGTCTTAAAATACGATTTTGTTTGTCGTTTTCAACTCAAACTAAAAGAAAAAACTTATTTCAAATACATTCACCACATTTTTTTACATTTTTAATGAAAATTTTTAATTACCAATGGGTGTATAATGAACACCATATCCCATCAAGCGTTATCAAATCTTTTTTGTTTCAAAAATTATTGATGTAAAAATAATTATGTATAATTTTATTAATTAGCAATTACTAATTAGTTGATTTTAATTATCAAAATTTTATCAAAACACTTACCGAGTATTTAAAGAAAAAAAAAAAAAGTTTCGAGTGTACCAGTCTGATGCGAAGTGGTAAATTGAAGAAATCGTTGTATCACTAATTGCCTTAATTCGATAAACAACAAGCTTCTTGAATTTATCCTCTATTTTTCTCATCTTGTCAGTATATATATTTATAAATACCTATATCCCCTAAAGTATATACCATCAGCAAGCATTGGATTTCTTTCTCGAGTAACTTTAGTCTTCTTGGCTAACAAACGAATGTTATCTTGCTTCTACCAGTTGCTCATTTTTTTTACATTTTTTATTTCTCTTTTTCTTTTCAGCATTGATCTTTTAACTGAGTATCGATAAGTGAACCATCAGTCATCAATTAACTGCGATGACGTAAAATCATATATATATATGTTGTTTATTTAATACATTTTTTAATATTAATTTTTTTTTTCTCAGCTTTAAAATGCCCGATGATTGGAAATGTTATTAAGTAGATGAAGATTAATTATCACGATATTGGCTGAAGCTGACCACGATGTAAAAAAAAATAAAAATTACGGTAACATATTTATTTTGATTGTACCATCAACTGTATCGTTAGACTGATGGGGAGGTGCATAGATTTAAAAAAAAAAAAATCTAAAAAGTAAATTGGAACAGCACGTACAACATCTCGTTGCCATCGGGTACGGATTCATCGAGACTCATTACTCTGTACGTGACTCTATCGCCTTACACCGTGTATAGAATGTTCAATCATATTTCTATCATTTTTATTTTTTATTCATTCATTAAAATGAGGGGGAAAATTTGTGTTATGATTTTTATTGATTTTATTTTTTTTTTGTTGGTTGGTTAAATCAGGTTGTCATCTATATTAGAGCGATCATTTTCTTTTTCTTTTTTTTTTAACGATTATACTGTTTATAAAGTTTTAAAAAATTTTTATTCAACTATTTTTTTTTGTAATATATATTTAATCAGTTGTAATTTAAATTATTTTTTTAATGTTATAAAATTGTTGGACATTTTCAAGCCACTGTTGGATTGAATTTGATATGGTTTTTCAATTTTCTCGTTAAATTTGATCATATAATGGTGCCCTCTAGCCACGAGCATCCCATTCATTAACGGAACACGATTTATCAATTAGCGTAAAAGGCAACGATAGATAGTGTTCACCTTCTCCACACTGCCCCTGTCCGAGTCATTACAACCCCATTTTTATATATAAATAAATACAAGTAGATATTTTTTATTTTTATCACAAACTTTCACTTAAACACATATGACACTTCATCTCTTTTATAATAAAATAAACTATATAAAAATAGAGTTTTTATTTTTTTAAATTAAAAAATAAATAAAATTATTTCTAAGTGCAATATCATGTTATTTATTTTTTTTTTAATTGCACTATGATGATTTATAAATAACGAAAAAATCTATGATAATATAATTAAATTTTTTTTTCGGAATATAGAATAAAAATAGTTATCAAATCAAGTTAATGGATTATATTTTTCAACTTTTGTTTTTTTTTGTTTTTGCAACAATAAGATTCATTAGATTAAAAAATTGTTTTTATTTACAAACATTTACCAGATATACTTGCTGTCAAGATGACGTATACAATGTTCTCTTTGCGTGAGTACAAGCACTATCCATCACTATGTGTGAATGAAAAAAATAAAAAAAATAAAATAAACTATTAAAAATTGACTAACAGGCACTCAACTGAGATTAAAATATACAGTGCAGGATATTAAGTTTAATCGAATTAATAAATCATCCTCCATTTGATAAATAATTCTCAGCTTGATATTTTTTGTTATTAATAAAACATAAAATTTGCTCTGCTTAAAGTTGTTTTGTTTTTTTTAGTTCATAGCTATGAATACGTGCCTCTGTTTAGCCAATTAATTTTTTACCAAATGATATTGATGGTGTTTGTATATATACACAGTGAAAGAATCGTTAAATTAATGTTCAAGCTCTTCGGTAGGAGCTGAACAGCTGGATCGAGTTAATTCACAGCAAGACTTTTGTGCCCTCTTAACCTCCAATAATATTTTTCATATTAAAAAATAAAAATTACTAATTAAAAAATGCAAATAGTTATTAAAATTTATTCTCGTATGTTTATTATTATTTTTTTTTTATCTTTCATTAGGAAAATAAATTAAAAAACAATTACAAGTAGAAATAATTGAAAACAAAAAGTTTTTAATTTAATTAAAAGTTGATTATTATTTGTAATATTAATTTAACAAAATCTACAGGTAAACCGAGTCTTGATTGACTGAAATTTTATGAACACTCATAAATGATAATTGGCTACGAGATTAAAATCAGTGTAATATTTTTGTATCAGTATTGAGTAATTGCTGGGATTGAATATACTTATTTAAAGAACTGAGACAGATGTTATTCGATATAATGATTCAAAGAAAAAAACAGAATATCTCATGATTTGGAATTTGAAAATAATTTTAAAAGTTATATCTTGATTAATTTTAAATTTCAAATATAATAGCAGATGTAAATATTTGATAAAACCTAACTTTATGAAGATTACAAATGACATTGTCAATGTTAAAGAAAAAAAAAAAATCAAACGCATGACATTATGATTTATATGTAATTGAATTTTATAAACTTCATAATTTAATTACCAGATATATTTAATTTTGATTTTGACTCTTAGCTTCGCTTATAAATTAATAAAACGGAATAAATTTTATTTAATTGCATAAAGTATCTTTCAATTGACAAGGGTGGTAAAAAAAAATGGTGATTATGTTGTAATGTTGCAGATTTTGTCTTGTTAAAAGTCCATCAGAAAATACTTTATCATTTCTTGCCAGGAGAATAATAGTAATAATACACTGCAGTCAGTATCACGGCCACAAACACAAGTGGTTTATCTAGAATTGTTGCTGATGTATGTAAGTCATATTTAGTTAGAAATTTTTTAATATCTTTATGAATCTTCGTCCTAATTCTGTAAATTCTTCATGTACTTAAATTAAATTTTCATCGTAATTCACATTACAATCACTCCTCATAATATCAAAAGCACTACAAAAATACTTGATGCCACACTCCATTCTGATATTTTCTTGACACTTTCAATTATTTTATTATAAACTTTATATTCATAATTAGTATTTGGAGTTTTGTTATTAATACCAAGTAACGGCTTAAGAGCCATTGTTGTAACTTGTTCATTAAGATTTTTTAAATTTTCAAATAAATGTTCTCCAGCAGAAATTTGTCTACCTGATGATGTTGTTGTTCCATTTGAAGTAATAGAAGCATTAAAAATATATAGTTGAACTTGAAGCACTTGAAATGGATGGTGGTGTTATGCATACTTCATGCAATTAAATAGAATTTATTTCGTTCTATTAATTTATAAGCAAAGGTAAAAATCAAAATCGAAATTAAATTAAATAAAACCAAGTCAACTATTTCATGATCAT
>JAPYYR010001522.1:0-14568 GCA_030523065.1 Aphidius colemani
GTGGGATTTGCGTATGATGCGCATGGCTCCTCTATTTGCCAGTCAACCACGACTCGAAAAAAGTAAGAAAATAACGACACTATAATTTTTAATGATAAAAACAAAATATTGTATTACTCCAAATATACTAATATAAATATTTAATTAATTTTCCAGTAAGCAAAGATTATAAGAACACGTTTGTTTCTTCATGCTTTACATCATTCGAATTTTGTACCTATAAAAGTGATTCAGTCATTGAAATACATGAAAAAGCCGATGATCTAAAATACCTGTTGAATCTTTGTGGAGTTAATTTAACGTGTCTGGATGTAAGAGAATATCCTTTTTCTCAAATAATGCCAGTAATCAATGCTAATTGTCCAAACCTTGAGGATCTTACAGCAGGATTCAAAGAAATAATGAGTGAACATTTTAAAAATGTTTTTTCTAATATGCCTCACCTTAAAGATCTGTCGATTTTATGGGAATGTAAAGATTCAACTCTACCAGTGACTTTAGTCGAATCATTGGAACAAATTGGTGGAACATTGCAGAGTTTACAACTTACATGTACCTTACAAAAGTATGATATTTTCTCACCAGATATATTGGCTTCGGTAAGTTTGAATTTTTTATAAATATTATATTGCAGTTAAAAATGTTATTTAATTTTTAATTAATTATTCATTGATTTTTCAGGTTTTTCCTCAACTAATCGCTTTGAAGCGTTTAGAAATGAATGGTTTTGGACTAAGTCAACTATTACTCCAGTCAATAGGTAAAATGAAAAATTTGGCTAATTTATCATTAAGGTCTCGCTGGCCGAAAAATCATCCAATGTTTGATACAAAAATCAGTATGCATCCAATTGGGTATTTGAAAAATCTCGAGAATTTAAATATTGAATCTAATTATGGTGTTACGGATGAATTTTTGATTAATCTTTGTAATAATGCTAAAAAATTAACGCATTTATTAATAATTGGCAAACATATAACTGATACTGGTATGATGGCAATTAATAATTTAGAACAGTTAGAATGTTTCGATCTTGGTTTAACCCTAAATGGTCCACGATCGACGAAAAATGAATTTATCACTGATGAATCAATTCAAAGTTTATTTAATCAAAAGTTGAAGACCTTGGATATATCACATTGCATTAGAATCACTGATGAATCAGTGATTAAACTCGTCAAAAATTTACCAAATTTAACATCTTTATATGTTGAAAAAACACGAATAACTGGTCAAGCTATCAGAGAAATACGTGAATTGGCAAGATTGAATTCAAAATCCATACATGTAAAATATACTACTAAAGAAAGAAATTGATTATTTTTAATCTAGAGTTAAAAAATTAGTAGATAAGGTTACCATGATAAAATCATTGTCCTTGCCATGTATCGTAATTAACAATAAAAAAAACTTGAAAAATTAACAAAATTAATAAACTTCTTTTGTCATATTTTAAATAACAAAACGAAATAAAGAAAAAAAAATTTAAAATTTAATTTATAATTTAATCTTTTATTTAACTCAAACTTAAAAATTACATTTAAATATTCAAAAAGAAAAAAGTTTTGTATAAAAATATATGAAATTGTTTTTTTTAAATTATTTACAATTAATTAACTAATTAATTAATCATTTAGAGAATAATGAATTCAATTCAAATGTTGTTAATGATAAATTTAACAATAATGCAAATAATTTACTATTCAATTTATTATTTATAGAGTCTCTTGACTTGATTCAACTGGACTTGAAAATCCTAGATCCCAAAAACCAGGAGGTGTATCATAACGTTGATTGAATTTAGAACGATGACGTGAACACGAATTTTTACGTTTTTGTAATTCTTTTTCATCTAAATCCATATTTTCGTACCACTTTTCACAATCCTTACAATCCCAGCCATTTAATTTTTCACGTTCTGCTTTTTTACGTACAACTGGTCCTTTGCAAGCAAATTTTGGACTTAATTTTTTTCTTTGTGGTACACTAAAAATAATAATAACATATTAATATAAATAAATTAATATTTATAAATTAATAAATAATAACTTACAAATCATAACTATCTAATTGTTGTTTTTTTTTTGGTGGTGATATTGATGTTTGCCATTTTTCAAGTGATAATTCAGTATCCCAACCATCACCAGGATCAATGTCAAGTGGATTAATATCTTTATTTTCTTTTGTTTTAGAAAATTCTAATACATCATTTACTTTACGTTTACCATTAACTGATGTTAAATTTTTATTCTTATTTTTTAATAAACTTTCAGCTCGTGGACAATATGTCTCATCCATATCATCACTTGATGAGTCAAAAGTTATATTTCCTTTAACAACTTTAAAACCTTTATTTATACAATTTTTATTAGAAACTTTTGTTGTTTTAGCTTTATTAGATTTTAATGGTAATTTATTACTTTCAGTTGCTATAAAAAATGATGATGAATCTGAATCATCAAATAAATCAATTTCATTGTTTTTACTTGGTGATTTTTTTATTTTATTTAATAACGATTGAGTTGTTGAATTATTAAAATCATCAATATTATCTTCAATTGATGTATCAAGATTTTTTTTTTCATCAGTTGATTTTATAATATTTAATTTTATTTTATTTTTTATTGAATTTCTTGGTGTAACATCAATAATGTCATCATTATTTGCAACTTTTTTATTATCCTTTAACGACAATTGTACTTCCATTGTTAATGGTTGTTCAAAAAATGTTTCATCAATATCAAAATCATCAGGATTAATATCATCATCTAATACATTTTTTTTATTAGGCAATAAATTAATATCTTGTTTTTTAACTGATTGAAATGATAGCTTTGCTTGTCGTGATATTTTACCATTTGTTATTTTAATATCAGCATGAGCTTTATTTAAAATTAATTTATTATTATTTTGACTATTTGATTGTTTTGATGTTGATGGTGATTGTGAATTATTAATTTTTGTTTTTAATGACAATGTATTATTTTTACGTAAATTATTTAAATTTTTTTCAAGTGCTATTATTGTTGGATTTTTTATTCTTTCAAATTGTGTATTTTCAACAATTCCTGGTGTTTCTTGTTGGCTATCATTTAAAGTAGATTTTTTTCTATAATTAATATTTAAATCTTCTTGAAATTCAGGCATATTAAGATCATCATCAAAATCATTTAAATTAATTTTATCATTAGATGGAATTTTTGTTTTTTCTGTTTTTATATTTTCAACAATTGACAAAAGTTTTTTATAATTATCCAAAAAATCTGTAATAGAGAAAATAAGTTATTATCATATATTATTTGTTGCCATAATGTTTTTGTTTATAATTTAATTACCTTCTGAATAAACAGGCATTTGATATGAATTAATAACATCTGCAATTCCTTCGTCAATTTTTTTTTTACCACGATTGAATATTAATTCTCTTTCAGAGAATTGTTGATGTACATGTTCAAGTGCCTTATGCAATTCAGGTATATTCAATGACATTAACGATGTCATTGTTAATTAATATTAATAAAACGATTCAAAAATTGGTTTGTTTATCAATAATATTGTTAATTTTACAGCAACTAAATAAATAATTTTAAAAAAAACCTGGATATATCAAAAAGTTATTTCATAATTTAGCAAATATTTGTCATTTATTTATTGGTAATCACAATTTAAGTTTATTTTTCTAACAAATAACAAATGTAAACAGACAGATCTAAACAAGTCTAAACAAAATAATAAAAAAAGAGAAAGAGAGAGAAAGAGAAAAAAAAAATAATAAAAATGGCCGATCGCGGGAAATATTTAAAAAAAAGAAAAAAAAAATTTTACAATAATTAACTAATTATTGACAATATTTAATGATTATTATGGTTATATTGAACTTTAAATACATTAAAAAATTTATTTATAATAATAATAATAATAACAACATTTATTATTTAATTATTTAAATGGATAAATTAATTATTCCAAAAAAAAAACGATTAAGTATTAATTAATTGTCTTTGAATAATTATGTAATGTTTTTCTTGTCAACCAATTAATTATTATTATTATTGTTAAAAGTATTATTGACTATATTAACAACAATATTTTTCATTTTTATTTGAATTGTTTTTTAACTGAAAAAAGTACTTGTAATTCAGTTTGTCTATCTTTATACTCTTCCTCATTTAATTCATCATCATCATCATCATCATTTTTTTATATTTATTTTATTTATTATTATAATCGGCATTATTGTTTACGTGTGTATATATATGCTGAGTTGGCAATAGCGTACCCAAAGTACTCCAAAGTGGAAGAAATACCGTAACATAACCTCAAAACCTGCATGTTTCATCAACCAAAAAAAAAAATAATTCAACAAGACAAGAAATAAAAAACACAGACGGATTATGAATATATAAAATATATATCATACAGAAAATAAACATTGGAGTATTTTTATATATATATTCAATTATTACAAACAATTAATAATCATTAATTCATAAAATATTGTTGTTTTTATATTGAATGAGTTATGAGTGGACAAAAATTTCAGTATGACGAGAGTGGTGTAACATTTTTTTATTTTTTATTGTCATTTTTGGCATTGGTGCTTGTACCTGGTACATATTATCTATGGCCACGTTCACAAAAACGAGGTTTGTTTATCAATTATCAATAATTATCTTTACTCAATTATATATTTACATTTTTTTTCTTTTTTTTTTTTTCTGACATCTGTTGATGTTGAATAAGTGTGTCATCTTTTATTATTTATTTTGAGCTTATTTCTTTATTAACTTTTATTATTATTAAACATTTAAATGATAAAAAAATGTACCTAATATAATTTAATAATATTTTTGAACTTAAAATAGATCCAGATGAAGAAGAACGTGAATGTCGTTGTTCAGGATGTATTGAAAAAAAAGAAATATTATTATTAAATAATCCATGGAAAGAAACAAGATCAAGACTGTTGTAAGTATAAAATTATTATTAAATACTAGAGAAAAAAATTGAATAATTATTATTTGTTTTTATTGTTTTATTATAGAAAATTATTCATCATAATTTGTTGGATTGTATTGGCATTATTAGCTTATAAAGTATCACAGTATGATGCTGAAATGTCGAACTTTGATCCTTATGAAATACTTGGTGTATCAACAGTAAGATTAACATGATAATTAAGCTATTAATCCACATATTTATAGACAATAAAATAATCAAAATCTAATTATAGGGTTCAAATGAACGTGAAATTAAAAGAGCATATCGTAAATTATCACTTGTTCTTCATCCTGACAAAGAAACTGGTGATGAAAAAGCCTTTATGATATTAACGAAAGGTAAATAAATAAATAAATATTATTGACGAAAGATTATTGAATAATTATTGTATTTTTTTAAAAATAATAGCTTATCAGGCATTGACTGACGATGAGGCACGTAAAAATTGGGAAAAATATGGTAATCCAGATGGTCCAGGTGCAATGAGCTTTGGTATAGCATTACCATCATGGATTGTTGAAAAAAAAAATTCAGTATGGGTACTTGGTCTTTATGCGTTAGTATTTATGGTTGCATTACCAACAGCTGTTGGTATGTGGTGGTATAAAAGTATACGTTATACTGGTGATCAAGTACTTCTAGCAACAACACAAGTTTATTGGGGTTTATATTCAATGACATCAACAACAGCATTAAAACGTTGTCTAATGATATTAGCAGCATCATATGAATTTTGTAAAGGTGCTAATCAAGAAATCATTGAACGTCAATCTGATAATGATGAGGTACCATCATTAATTAAAAAATTACCAAATTTAGGTGAAAAAAATAAAGAAACACCATTATGTCATCTTTATAGTATAAAAGCACGTGCAATAATACATGCACATTTATCACGTATACCATTAAATCCTGATACACTTGAAAAAGATCGTCAATATATTATTAAAAAATGTCCATATTTAATACAAGAAATGATTATGTGTGTTAATCAATTAATACTATTAGCATATACTGGACGTGTACCACGTTTACCAACAATTCATACTATTGAAAATTGTATGAAGTTAAGTCCAATGATTGTACAAGGTTTTTGGCAATTTACAAATCCATTATTACAATTACCACATATTGAAGAAGAACATTTAAAATATTTTCTATCTAAAAAACGTAAAATTAAAAGTTTACAACAATTAGCACAACTTAAAGGTGATGAAAGACGTCAAATATTACGTAGTTTTAGTGATGAAGAATATGATAATATAATGAAGGTACTTGGTAATATGCCATTTATTGATTTTAAAGTACAAAGTGAAGTTATTGATGATGATAATCCAACAGTTTATACTGCTGAAGCAATTGTAACTGTAACTGTAACATTAACAAGAAAAAATATGCGTGAATTATTTGGTGATGAAACAATTAAAGAAAATATTAATGATGATGATGATGAAGGTATTAGTGGTAAAAGTGGTAATGGAAATGGTAATGTTAATGATGATAATAATGAAACCGTTACAAATACAAATGATGAACAAAATACATTAAATAAAAAACCATCAAATGCACCATGGCTCAAACAAAAACGTGGAACAAAAAAATTGAATAAAAAAGGCAAACAAAAAACTGGCAAAAAAGTAATAACACCAAAATTAATTGGTAATAAAGTTATGAATAATAATAACAATAATAACAAAATAGATGATGATAAAAATGATGATATAACCAAAGATAAAACTGATAGTTCTGATAGTGATGGTGAAAGTGAAAAAAGTGATGATGATAATGTTGTTGAAGAAAAAAAAGAAGACACAACACCAGAAGATGATGATGCTGAATGGGATAAATTTCAACAAAGAATTGCTAAAAGAGAAAAAGTACTTGGACGTAGCAATGTATCACATAAAGTACATTGTCCATTATATCCAGATGTTAAACAAGAATATTGGTGGGTTTATATTTGTGACAGAAAAAGTCATACATTATTAACAAGCCCAGTACATGTTACTAGTTTAATTGACATTGAAGAAGTACAATTGAGATTTACAGCACCAACTTGGCCAGGTGTTTATACATTTTCAGTATGTTTAAGAAGTGATTCTTATCTTGGTTTTTATCAAACACAAGACATTAAGGTTTGTATTTATTTTATTATTATTATTGTTATTTTATATTTTTAATAATAAATTATGGAGTTTATTTTTTGTTTTTATTTATTTATTGTTTAGCTTGATGTCAAAGAAGCACCAGCAATACCAACTCAACATCCACAATGGGATATATCTGATGAAGAAGAACCAGAAGATGCTGATGCTGCTGATGAACATTCCGAGTATACAACTGACGAGGATATAAGTGACAATGAATAAAATTTTTAAAAATTAATTTATCAATAATTAATTATGATAAATTTATTTTTTTATCGTAAAGATAATTAGATAAAATCTACTAAATTATGCATAATAAAAAAATAATAACTTAATATTCTACAAGAGCCAATATTCCATTGCAATTTTTTTTTTTCTTTTTTTTTTATTTTCCAAAAAAAACTTAATAGTAAACGATAATTTTATTACACAACATTTTTCACGTTGAGTTTTTGAGTATATAAAAAAGAGAATTAATATTGTGAATGTATGTGTGAAATAATTTAGATAATTAATTGTTGTAATAATTAATAAATAGTTGGATATAAACGATAAAAGTTATCATTTAAATTAATAAAATTAATAAAATAATAATAAAAAATAAATAATAATGTGAAAATGAAATCATGATGGTAAAAATAAATGAAGGAAATAATAAAATTATATTATTATATAAAAATAATGTTTATTTTAATTTTATAAATTACATTTATAAATTTTTTGTTGATATCAGTTGACCATAAAAATAAGAAAGTAGTTTAATGGGTAATCATGCAGAAAGTCAGCTATACTTTTCACAGTTAGTATCAATTTTAACATCTATAAATTATTTAAATACAATAATGTCACATGTAAGTTTTCCAATTAACAGTATTATTATTGACTTTTGTTTTTCATTGATTAATTTTCATTATAGGTTTATAAATTTGTCATTTTTCTACTGATGTTTATATTGATTTTGACTGAGTTAAAAATGACAGGTATGAATAATGTTATTTAATAATTATTAAAATTATTTATAAATATAAATTAGCGATTTGTTATTTTGGAAATTTTAGCTGGAAAAAAAAGAAAACCTATGGGATCTGTTTTTAGTTATGTTAAAACTGATAAAAATGCAAATGTCAAATGGGGAGTTAGACACTACATTCCTCGTGTCAAACAGTATTAATTTACAAATATATAATTTTTAATTATAAAAATATGCAATTTAATTTAATTTATTAATTATTAATATCTATAGATTCAGCTTGTTGTTTAATTTTATTTATTTCATCCATTAGAGAATCAATCATGTGACCAAGAATAATATTGTCATAAATAATTGAATCATTTGAATTGATAGTATTTCTTGGATTTTTATCAATTAAATTTGTTTGATTATCATTTGATGTTGATGGCAAATAATCTTCATCAAGTTTAGGTAATTTTTTAATATCATCTTGATAAAGAATTAATAATTCATTGAATGACATTAAAGATTTCTCTAATTTAATTAACATATCTTCAAATTGAAATATTTTCCTGCAAAAAACGACAGGTTTATCATCAGACAATTTACATGTTCTTGTTTTTAATAATGACAATACACATTTAACCATATTTATTGGTGAATAGTCTTTATGACAATCAATTAGTTCTTTTTTTTTTAAACTAAATGCTTTATCATAAACATCTAATATATTTTCAATTGTAATATAATACGAAAAATAAATTCTCAATTTTTCTCTGGTACTTAGCAAATTTATAATTTTCTTATTCAAGTTATTTGAACCAATTGTAAGTGCTTGAATTTTTTTTAGCTTATCATTTATATTGAGATGTTTAATTTTCATTAAAAATTCATCATCAAAATTTTTAAATATTATTTTTACTTCATTTTCAAAGTCCATTACTTTCGTTAACATTTTATCAATTTTAAATTTTAAATTATCAAATTGTTGCTCACATAAACCAATTTTTATGGATAGTGAAAGCATGTATGAACGATAAATTTCAACTTCTTGGTTTATAAAAAATATAGAATCATTGTAAAACTTATTGATAGTAAAATAATCAACAATTAAACGAGATCTAGCGAGCATTGAATTAACTGACTCTGGAAGAGATGGTTCAGGAATATTTTTAATTTCAAGTAATCCTTTTTCAAAAATAATCAAGTTTAAATTATCTAATGTTTTCAAATATAAATTATCATCTTCTAAATTGACGCCTAATGTTGTTGTAATTAATTGCTTATTAATATCGATTTTTTCTCTATGAAAAATTATATTTTTAACGTCTCGTAATTTTGTTTCATTGTCAATTTCAAATGAATCATTTTTATAGAGTGTTACATAAAAAACTTTAACAATTTTTTTTTCAATTATGTTTTTAATCATTGAAAAAACAATAAAATTATTATCATCATCAAAACTTTGCCCACGTTTCTTTGGATCCCATTTGAGGACAACTCTAAACCAGACAACCAGGCGATCTTTTAAACATTTGGAAATGTTTGTTGGATCTTCAATTGTTTTTATAAAATTAATCTTTTTATCAACTTCACGAGCAGCAATGTCATCATCACATTTTTGCTTGACATCATTCAACCATGTTGAATTGAATGGCATATTTGGAAGAAATGGTCTAATACCAGTTAACAATTCATAAAATAATATTCCAATACTCCAATAGTCAACAGTAAAATTATACTTATCACCAAGTAAAATTTCAGGTGCAACATAATAAAATGTATCATCAATTGAGTCATCAATGTCTTTGGCAAATCCAAGATCAATTAATTTGAATATTAATTTATCATTATTTAATTGTTGTATAACAATATTTTCTGGTTTTAAATTGCAATGTGTTATTTTACATTTATGAAGATACTCAACTGCTGATGATACTTCAATCATTATTTTCATTGACAACTCTTCATTAACACCACAATAATTCTCATCATTATTTAATAACTAAACAAACAAATTAATATTTCATATCAATTTATTATAAATATTTATCATTAATTTTACCTGTCTTAAATTTCCTTTTCTACAATACTCCATACAAAGAACAGGTAATTCTAATTTTTCATTAATAATCATCAGAGGTATTTCACGTGTTTCAATAATATTTTTATGTTTTAAGGTCTTTATTATTTTTATCTCATTAATCCATCTTTGTTTATGTTTTTCTGATAATTGTTTAACATTTTTTTGACATCTTTTAATAACTATTAATAGAATTTATAATTAGTTTATTTATTTATTGTTAAGTATTAATTAACTTACCAACTGTTTCATTTGTTCTATTATTTTTCCATAATTCAACTGTAAAAAATGTTCCTTTTGATAAATCATTATTAGATTTTATCCATTCTTTGTCCATCTTTAATTAATTTATTAACATTGTTCTATTATTTTTTACTTAAAAAAGTTATTATTATTTTTGTTTTTTATTGTGTGGGCGTTACCAATGTTATTGCTTCCTCCTCACCACCCTTCTGTCATCTAGCCCAAACGTCAAAAATCAGATTGTCTCTGTCTGATTTTGACACTTAGGAATCTCATAATTTTAAGTAGCTTAAAACATTATTTATTTATTTATTTAGAGAATAATTTGTGTTACATATAAATGTGTAAATAATTGGTAAATTAGGTGAATTTTAAAGTTGAGGTTATAATTATAAATTTATAAATAAAAATAAATTATAAAATGGGCTCATTGACAAGTAGACAAAATGCTGGTGTTGAAGAAGTTGATATTGCATCAAATCATGCCTACAAATATCCACCAAGATCAGGTAATGAAAAATTTAAATAAAAAATAAACAAAAAACAAAATAATTTAATTAATACAATTTTTGTTATGTTTATTATATTATTAGGAAATTATTTTGGAAGTCATTTTATAATGGGTGGTGAACGTTTTGATACACCACAACCAGAAGCATATTTATTTGGTGAAAATAGTGATTTAAATTTTTTGGGTAATCGTCCAACACCATTTCCATATCCACCACCACAAGCAAATGATCCAACAAAAACATTAAAATGTCTTGTTAATATAAGAAAAGAATCATTACGTTTAGTTAGATCAACTGAACAACCATCATCATCATCATCAGAATCAAATGAAACAATAAATGCTATTAAAAATTATAATGATAGTGATACAACAAATATTAATAAAAAAACAAATAAATATAATATTGAATTTACATTTGATTGTGATGTACGTTGTTCAATAAAAATATATTATTTTTGTACTGAAGATATAACAACAAAAGGTATAACATATTTATCACGTGATCCAACAATAAATTCAGATACATATTATTATAAAAAAGGAACAAATCAACAATTTATACAACACAGTCATATTATTGAGCCTAAAAAATATAATGATGATGATTTAATATATAATATTGATAAAGAAATAATACCAGTTGCAATACATTGTATTGCTGATGATGGTAATGATGATACAAAACAATCACATACAACAATAGCCATTATTGAAAAACATTCAGATGATTTATATTTATTAAAAGCTTTAAAACAAAAATTACATGTTGATGGTTTATCATATTTATTACAAGAAATATATGGTATTGAAAATAAAAATAATGATATTAATAAACAACAAGCAAGTAGTGATGATGATAATGATGATAATGGTTCTGAATGTGTAATATGTATGTGTGATGTTAGAGATACACTTATATTACCATGTAGACATTTATGTTTGTGTTATGGTTGTGCTGATAGTTTACGTTATCAAGCTAATAATTGTCCAATATGTCGTTCACCATTTAGAGCATTATTACAAATTAAAGCATTACAAAAATTAAATGGTAATGGTATTAATAATACGACATTATCATCACTGCCTGATGTAAGTATCTTTAATATTTTGAACATTTCATTTTTAAATTTATTAATTTAATTATTTGATTATTTTTAAGGGTACTTGTGATAATGTACCATCTGGATATGAAGCTGTGTCATTGATTGAAGCTTTAAATGGACCATATACACCTAGAGCAGCTATATTACCACCTGAATCACCAGATACACCAGATACTGATACTGCAAGTGCAATTCAAGCTGTTGAAGTACTCAACAGGTAAATTATTTCATTTGAAATTATGAAATATATATTTTATCTATAAAACTTTTTTTTAATAATATTAATTGATTATAATTTATTAGGAAAATTGTAAAACAAGCATTCTAACATGAGGAATAATGATTTTTTTTAAATATTTACTTTTTTATAAATATATATTGAGGTATTTAATTTTTAAACATTTTTTTTTCATTTGCTTTTAATCATTTTGTTTTTGTGTTTAAATTTTTATGTCTAAACTTGTGTTAAGTGAATTTATTTGTTTTTTTAATATATTTTATTGATAAATGTGTATATCTAACAGCAAAATAAATTTCGTGAATGAAATAAATTTAACAAATTTAAAATTTTAATTTATAAACTGTTGATACATTTAATTTTTTACCAATAATTTCATTCACTTTATTTGTTATGGCATGTTTTTAATCTTTAAATAAAATTCATAACAAGAAAAAAAAACAACACTTTGATGTGAATGAACTTTTTTAATGTCTTTAAACATTCTATAAAATTATAATTTAAAAAATAATACTATATTTTGTTTTTTAGATCAGCAGAACGTACACCAGTATTAAAGCACGTAACTTCAAAAGATGGTGAATTATCATCAGTATCAACACGAGTAAGTGGCACATCACCATGTCCAACACCAGAATTCCGTATGTCTATATTAATGGCAAAACAAGATCATCATTCTCGTACACCAAGTACAAAAATAAAACATTCAAGTGATACAAGCACATCTAGAGATAAAAATACTGGACGTGTTAGAGATACACTTAGACTTGTCAATGAAAAACCATCATCAACTCATTATGAGGTATAGAAAATTAATTTATTTTCAACACAAAAAACATATATTAATCTTTTGTATAATTTTTTCAAGGCACAATGTCAAGATGACGACAGTGAAGCTGAAAAATTATCACCACTACTTGATTCAACAGAAGATTCAATAACACATAAGCTACAAAAACGTGATAACAATGTTGATGATGATGATGATGACGATGAAGATGATGATGAAGATGAAGATGATTTACCAGTAACTGAAATTGACAGTGATTTAAATTGTCATCCCCATTGACAAAGGCGTATAAATGTCTACACAAATTTAATGTCTGAATCACCAGTACTACGAAAGTTTAATAAATATTAAACAACATTAAATAGTTGTGACATTTGAAAGAAAAACTAAAACAACTAGGCATACCAATAACGATATTAATTATTTAGCAAGCTTTAAATTAAATGAAATTGTTTTTTTATATAAATATCAAACAAGCAGCACTCGTTATTTATTATATCAAATTTAGATTTTATATAGTTATTTTAATTAACTAATAGCAACAATCATAATCTTTTTTATAAAAATTGACTTAAACGTTATTTAATAATTTTTTAAAATTATTCATTATAGATAGAAATTAAAATTTGTACATTATAAGCAATATTTATAGTTGAGAATTTTTTAATATTTATTAGGGGGCAAAATGGACTAATAAAAATAATAAACATTAAACACTTGGCAAAGTATACTAGTGTTATTATTATCATGGAAATTTTGAGCTTCCCACCAACCAATATTATACTTAAATTAATATAAATAAATAAACAAAAAAGGAATTGATATTATTTTTTTAGATTTTATTTTCACGCTTACAATTAACTGACAAATCAATTAGCAGCAGTTAAAATTTGACGGAATTTTTTCCACTGTGAAAGTGGACCATGTTCAGGTAGATATTTAACGTTTGATCCATCAGGTAATAAACGATAGTCAGCTTTAAGTTGTTCATATTCAGCATGTTCATATTTAGTGAAACCCCATTTTTTGGAGACATAAATCTTCTGACGTCCTGGGAACTTGAATTTAGCACGACGAAGAGCTTCTATAACGACTGCCTTATGACGATCAAGTGAACGTACACTCATGATTGGTTGTCCAATACGTACACGTGCAACTGTACCTAGTGGTTTACCAAAAGCACCTCTCATACCAGTTTGAAGCCTGCAAATTAAATCAATAAAACATAATTCAGTCAAATACTTAAATCTTGATGACAATAATATAATTGAAAGGTGTCTTTACCTATCAGCTCCAGCGCATGACAACATTTTGTTGATTCTGACAACATGGAAAGGATGAAGTCTCATACGAATATGGAATTGATCTTTACCAGCATGTTTAACCATATATTTGTTGCAGCAAATACGTCCAGCTTCAAGTGCTTCTGAACTGAGCTGTTCATATTCATCAGATACAAGATGAACACATAGAGGAAAATCTTCTACTGGAGCCTTT
>JAPYYR010001523.1:0-14567 GCA_030523065.1 Aphidius colemani
TTATTTTTAACAAATACTTTGTTTCTTTTAAATTAAAAATTAAATTGAAAATTCTATTTCTTTTTTATTATTCGTGAGAATAAAAAACTAAACAATGCTTCAATATTATCGAACTTAATGCCGAATTCAATAAAAATCGGACCAGTAGTAAAACTGCGTTTCCAAGGATGTCCTTTTATTATACAAAAGATTAATTTAGAATCTTGTGATAAAAATTTCGACAAAGATTTTTGCTTACCTGTTGTGATAGAGCTAATAATGCCACTCAAAAAGAGTCGTAAAACCGTATAAACCTTTTCAATAAAATTGTAATTCTAACAATTGTTTTACTATAATATTTTAAATAGATTAGATATTTTTTTTCTCAATAAGTCCAGAGTTATAAAATGAAATGATGTGAACTACTCGATGTTTAGCTTTATACTGTCTTCTCTCAGAAATCGAAAAAAATAATAAAAATAATAATAAAAGAAAAATATCCATCACAAGTAATTTTCAACCCCTTAGAAAAAAATTAAACGCGAATAAAAACAGCCCCTATCTGTCAATCATTGATATAAAAAAAAAATTACATTTTTTTTATTTCATGTCAATTTGATAGGGAGAAAAAATGTTGTAGTAAAGACCAGGTGTGAAAGACAGTTTCGATTATTCGTCAAGACATTGCATGCAGTGATGACAGCCTCTTGATGAATTTTATTTTTTATTTCATACATTGATACAACTTGCACAGTCACGTCAAAATATTATTCTGCAAAAAAAACTTGACGATATACATAGGGGTTGCAAATATGTTGTTATTCGAAACGGGATATTATAGACTAAATAAAATTGGTCTTATTCTATGTGGTGCTTGGCCAAAACAATCTGTAATAGTGGCTTACACAATACGTGTCATTGCAATGTTATTACTAACATCACTTTTAATACCTCAGGTAATTAATTTAAATTTTATAAAATTATTTTAAATGTTAATATCAATGAATTACAGTGTATATATTCGTACAATTTTTGGGGTAATTATAATGAAATTATACCAGTTTCAACAACTCAAGCAGCATTGATACTAGTTGTTGTTAAATTATCATTTTTAATAGGACAAAAAGATATGGTAGTTATTATTTTTTTAATTATCATTCAATTACATTAATAATTTAATATGATTTATAAATTATTGCATGATATTAACAATTCATTGGATTTTTTTTTTTTTCAAAAGGTTCATAGAGTTATTAATCAAATACAAAATGATTGGAAGATATTTGATAAAATACCAGAAATTAATAAAATAATGCATCAATTTGCTGAACGTGGATATAATTTTACACTACTTTACATGTGTATGATTAATAATATTAATATATTATATATAATTTTATATATTTATTTTTTTTATTAATAATAGTTTATGCAATTTTAGATTTTCTTATAGTTTTAGAAATTTCCTTTGTTGGATTTGTATTTATGGCTCCTGTAATGGATACAATTTTACCACTAAATGATACTAGAGAAACGACTCCACTTTATAAAACAAATTATGGAGTGGATTCACAAAAATATTTTTTTTCAATTTATATACACGGATTTATTGTTACAACTATTGAATGTCTTTGCATATGGGCAAGTGATACTTTTATCATAATAATGGTTCAACATTGTTGCAGTTTATTCAGTATTGTTGGGTAATTAATAATAATTTTAGTTAACAAGATCAATTTTAGACAGTAATTAATTTGTTCTTTTTAGTATTTTGCTTGAACAATTAAATTCAAAAAATAGTCATCATAATAAAAATAGAGAAAAAATAATAATAGCTCAAGCAATTACTGTTCACAAATATGCAATTGAGTAAGCTAAACAATTTTTTATTTATTAATTTAATTTTGTAATTTATTTATTGATACATTTTTATTTTAAGATTTTCAGAATTTATAGAAAAGTCAGTAACTAAAGTTTATGCATTGGTTTTTTTGGCGACTATGATATTTATGAGTATAACAGGTTTTTATGTAATAAGCTACTTATAACAATAAACAATTTATAATAAAAATATAATTATAATTAAATTGACAATACAATAAAATTTATTTAGGTTGTTTTGATCATGGAAGAGGATAGATCTGAAGCAATACGTATGGGTGCTTTTACAATTGCTCAAGCTATACATTTATTTTTCATTACACTTCCAAGTCAAAATATAATAAACAGTAGTGAAAATGTTTTTTACGATGTGTAATTATATATATAAAAAATAATAATATTTTATAATATAAATGGATATTGATATTAAATTATTTTTAGGTACAATTGCCAATGGAATGAATTGTCAATAAAATCGAAAAATTCATTATGGATTATGCTCATGCGAAGCTCTAAATCAACTGGATTAACAGCTGGAAAACTTTATCCAGTTAATCTGGAAAATTTTGGTAAAATAATTAAAACTTCAATTTCATATTTTACAGTTTTAAAATCAATGCAATAATGATGTAAAATCAATGCATTTTTACAATTATTATTCACAAAAGACAAATTAAAACAGTCAATCACTTTGATAAAATATAAACACTATTTAAATTTATTTTCACATAAAACAATATTTATAAAAATCAAAACCATTGAGTGACAAACAGTTTTTTAAAATAGTAGAATGATATTTATATAAAAAATGTTTTCTCTCTACAAGATCAGTCATATTATCAAGTAAAAAAATTAAAACATCAACAAATTGTTGGTGTGTTTGATTAAATGAATTTGATGTTATATTAAATTGTAAAATTCTTTTTTCAATAAACCATTGTGATGCTACTTCTAATACTAAATCTTTTTCATAACAATTTAATTTTTTTAAAAAAAAACTTGATGCTTCAATATTTCGTGTCATGATTGAATAAAAAAACATTTCTCTGTTATTATCAATATTAAAAGGAGGCTTATAATCATTACTATAATCAAGTTCTTTAAATAACCAAGCTTCTCCTCCTTTCTTTAAAAGATAAACTTTCCAGTAATACAATAAATAAACGTTTGGTAATTCATTTTGACGTATTTTTTTTTCAACAATATCCCATAATTTATAAGCAGAAACACTAAAAATATCACAATGATTTTTCCAAATTAATTCAATATAATCACCAAGACAAAGATCACATGCTTCATCAAATAAATGAAAATTATTATAAATTTTATCATTTGGTTTATTATTATAAACTGATTTAAATATTTTAATTTTATCAATTTCACCTTTTTCATCCCAGCAAAGTTCGTTTATATAATCATCTAATACTGGATAAATATTGTGAATTACTGGATTATATTTTGGTAAATTTGAATCAATTTTGCTGAGATAAACAACTAATTTATTACGCATTGGGGACGCCACAAGTGGTAATTTATTTTTTAGACTTATTGGTAATTCTTGATTAATTCGATTGTGAATTTGATTTATAGAAAAACTTTTTAATGCTTCTGAAATAGTTTGCTCCAGCGTATGGTTTGGTAATTTTAATTTTTTTTTAGAATACTTTAATAGTTCTTTTTTAAAATCTTTTCCACTGAAGATTTTTATAGCTTCTCCGATGAAATACCTCATGGTCAAATGAAAATGAGTCTTCGTTTCTGAATCTGTCATGTTTTTTTTTTCTTTTACTTTAAAAAAATTATAAATAAAATTATTTACAATAACATAAGATTTTTTTTTTTAGTTAATAAAATTTTTAATTACTTACGTACATTTGGTTCAATAAAATTAATCGAAATATTTAATTTTTTTTAAATTAAAAATATCCAATTAATTATTTTGTCTTTTCTTAACTAAATTATTTCACATGCAAAAATCTTTTTTTTTTTATTTCTGCAGATTAAGTGGTTTATGATTATTGTGGTTAAAAAATGCTGACGTATATGGAAAAATGTTGGCTACTTGTAGAAATAGTTTCGAAATAAAAAAAAAATATATGTATAAAAAAATAATTAGTTGTTATTCTCCATAAATTAATTTTTTGGTTTTTTTTTTACACTAATTATACTGTTTGTTTATTTATAAATTTTTAAAAATATTAATTTGCGATTGAAAAACAATGAGCGGAACTTGAGAGCCACAGTACGACTGATTTTTCGTGATATGTACTGTGATACTGTGGCCTTGTAAGTTTTTTTTTTTACAATGACTTCATCGTCTGCCTTTCTCCACTTTTAATATTTTAATATTTTTTTTTCATACCATATACTTTACGACAGTTTAATGGCATTCTTTAAAATAGTTATTAGTAAGTTCAGAGATCTTTAAATTTGTTTTTTTTTTTTAAAAATATGATTTAGTTTAGTTAATTATTAATGTAAGTATATTTTTATTTGAACAAATAAAAAACTATTGTAATATTTTACGTTATAGAAATTAAATTTGAATTAAATAATTTTAGTAATTATAATTTGTAATAACATACCCTATCTGATAATCCATTGTATAGCAGTTAATTGAATACAATAATATTTAATATTTTTCCAAAGTTCTTATGCTTTTGCACGAGGTGCACTTCCCGGTGGTTTATTGCAGACTGTCTTTTCCAGGGTGAGAGAGGAGGTGAAATAAAACCCGGAAGTTTCAACAAGTTTCGATCGATGGGGAGTTTGTAGAATCACAAGAATACAACCCCTTTTTTTTACTTGGTGTCAATCAAGTTGCAACTATATGATACTTCTTAGTAACAATGTTGCTTTCATTATGCACCCAGAAAATTCCAGTAATTTTGGATCGATTTGAAATAGCAGGTAAAATATTACTACCAAGTGTTAACGACAGTTTCGATTATTCGTCAAAATATTTTCTCCATCTAATATCGACGCATCTTCTTAGAATTTTTCTTTTTTTTTTTTTAACAATTTTTTTCTACAAATCATCAATACAACTCTGTACTTTCACAAATATTATTCTGCAAAAAAAAACTTGACGATATAAGTGAAAAATGTTGATATTCGAAACGGGATATTATAGACTAAATAAACTTGGTCTAATGCTTTGTGGTGCTTGGCCGGGTCAATCTCGAATAGTGGCTTATACATCACCTGTTGTCATTATTTTCTTACTTATATCACTAACAATACCTGAGGCAATTCATTCGTACAATTATTGGGGTGATTTTAATGAAGTTGTACCTGCTTTGCCATCAGGAACAACAATGATATTAGTTTTTGTTAAACTTTGTTGCCTAATAGGACAAAAAAATTTTGTATGTAAATTATTAATCTTTAACAATTTAATTTAAAATTGTCATTGAAATACAAAGATTTATATAAATATTCATAGTTATTTTGAAGGTTTCTAAGGTTGTTTATCGAATACAAAATGATTGGAAGACATTTGATAAAATACCAGAAATGAAGAAGTCAATGCATCAATTTGGTGAACGTGGATATAATTTTACACTATTTTACATGTGTAAGTACAAATTTCAATGATGCATATATTTATTATAAGTTTTTGGAATAATAATTGATAAATAAATTTTTAGATTTTGTCTCATTAACATCAACAGCATTTATGGTCATTGCATTTATTCCTCCAATAATGGATGTTATTTTACCTCTCAATGAAACAAGAGAAAAAACTCCTCCTTTTCCAACAAATTACGGTGTTGATCCACAAAAATATTTTTATTTTATTGGACTACATGGATATATGGTTTCAAGTATTTCAATGATTTGGATTTGGACAACAGATTCACTTGTGATGATTATGGTTTATCATTGTTCTACTTTGTTTAAATTTGTTGGGTAATTATTGATGGAAAAATGTGCTTAAGATATTAAATAAGTTAATACTGTTAATGTTTAATAATTTCATTACTAGCATAATGCTGAAACAATTAAACTCAAATAAATGTGATTATAATGAAAAAATTGAAAAAGAAATAATAACTCAAGCTATTATTATTCACAAAAATGCACTTGAGTAAGTTTTTTAAATAATTTTTATTAGTTTTTAGTTAATTTTTTATTCGTTTTTAAGGTTTGCAGATTTTATAGAAAATTCAGTAACAAAAATGTATGGAATTGTTTTTTTTATCAGTATGCTAGCCATGAGCACAACAGGTTTTTATGTAATTTTTAATTTATCAATTAAATTCTAAAAGATTTGAGTATGATAAATGAATTTTTTATAGACAATTTTAAGCTTAAAAGAAAATCAATCTGAAGCAATACGTATGGGTATTTTTACGGTAGCTCAAGCTTTACATTTATTTTTTAATACGATTCCTAGTCAACTGCTAGTTAATAATAGTGAATCTGTATTTAATGATGTGTAAGTATTTTATTATACATTTATGAAATTATAAATTTATATATTAAAATCCTTACCAGGTATAACTCTAAATGGAATGAAATTACCGTAAAGTCACAAAACTTATTGGGGATTATGTTAATGCGTAGTTCTAAATCAAATATTTTAACTGCCGGAAAATATTACCCAATAAATATGATAAATTATAGCAATATAATTAAAACTTCAATGTCATATTTGACTGTTTTAAATTCAATGCAATAATTAATGAATAAAAATGAAAAAAATGATCAAATATAAACGTATTGTCAAGTAAGTTACATAAGTTAATCTTTTATGTATATATTTTCATTAATTAATTTTATCAATTAAAATATATATTTATTTATTAATTAAGTTTAATTTTACTCACACAGATGAATCTCTTGGACTGATATAGACTTTTCTTTGTATAATTAGTAATGTATAATATATTTGAATAATTTCACGTTGTTAAAAAAAATATAGATTTCTAAAATATATATTTTTTTTTGTTATTAAAGAATCAATCATTTGTTAATTCATTTATTTAAAGTTTTCACCACTTTTTCAATAATTATAAGACCACTTTATGGACGTAAGTCACACATATCTATCTATTTGAAGTTTTTTAAAAAATTTTTACTTTTAGTTCGACGAAAAAAATAATAGATAACGCTAATCATGGATTTCCTGAAAAAAAAAATTTCTCGATCATTTCATGTTGTTGTTATTGTTAATATTTTCTTTATATTGACATTTGACATCCATTTATTATTGCAAACAAGTATTTTTTTAATCCTTTTGTTGTGTCTATGATTAATAAAATATTTGTGTGTTTACCGGCTCTAAAAAACAGCTGCTGCGACTGCGTGTTATTATATTTTGTTATTATTATCAACATGTCATAATATTTTGTGTCTATCAAAGTTTATTGTTCAACGAAAAATAATTAGTATTATGATTGTAATGTTATTAAATTATCAATCTACTTAAAATTATATTTCTATTTAATGTTGTTTTATTGATCGTCGTAAAGTTTTTTTTTTTTTAAATTTAAATTACAAAAACAACAATTTAAAACAGGTTAGGGTTTGTTTATAAATATTATGTTCAATCATATTAACAACAAATAAATAAAAATATAATATTTTTATAATTTATAGGAAGAAAAAAAAAATAAATAAAAATGCAAATAGCTACGGATAATATGATTTATTCAGCGTCAATGAACTTGGTGGACATTGTCGTTGATGAAATAGCACTTGAAGGTATGGATGGTATAACATTAGAGGCATTATGGACAAGATTATCAATAAGACTTGATTCTCCATTACCGATGAGTGAATATTTCATGGAACAAGTATGGAAAGTATGTACATCAATAAAAGATTTAAAATTTTATGAATTAGCAAAAGCAAGAACAAAACTCGTTCTATTTAATCGTTATAACTATGTTGATGAAGATTTGGGTACAATAATAGAACCAGATAATGTACCAGATGATATTTATAAACATTGTCCAATTGATGATGTACAAAATAATGTAAGAGGTTCATGTATGGATTATAGTACACGTAGATTATTAAATAATAATGTGAAAAATAGAACATTAAAAAAAACACTTAATAAATATGGTAGTAAACTTGTTATTGTTGCATCACAAAATTTACGTGAAAATGCATTAATGGGTGATTATGTATGTCCAACAATTGATTTAAATATAAAACAATATTGCTTTTTAGAAAGAATTGGTAGGTCACGTTATCATGGTGAAGTAACACAAGGTAAAAGAAGTTTAGTTATATTAGGTGAAGATCCAAAAACTTTATTTTATCATAGAAAAGTATTAACAAAACATAAATTAATAACAAAACAAATGCATCATCAAAAAAATTCATTTCATGGTACACCTGGTTCATTATTACATTTAGTACGTTTTTTTGTTGAAAGAAAACCAAAAATGATATATCTTGCTGAAAAAATTGTTGATTTATTAAAACAAAATAATAATACATATACAATTGATTTACAAATTATTAAAAAAAATTTACAAATGAATGATGCATTACGTAAATTAATGAAAATGACGTTTTTTAAAAAAATTATATCCACAATAAACGTACCATATAGAAAATTATATCCAAATGCATCTGAAAAAGAATGGAAAAGAAAATCAAATGATAAAGAAAAATATTTATATGCATTACAGTTGATAAATCCAAATTATGACTTCAATGATTTATGGTATAATGATGAGCCTTGTGATGATGATGATTATTTTGAATTAGATATATCATCACAATGTATTAATAGACCATTATTAACACAAGCCAATGAAATTGTTGAATCAAAAAATTATGATGGTATGAGTCAAACTGATTTATCAAAAATAATGGGACTAACAAAACTTGGATCAAGATCAATGTTTAGAAATTTAGAAAAAATTGGTATTGTTGGTATGTATATTGATGATGTTGGAAGACAAAGAACATCTAAATATGTATCACGTAAATATGAAAAAAATAGTAACCTAAGTAAAAAATATTTAGCTGAAAAGAATAAATTATTAGAACATAAAAGAATTTCAATGTCATTCAATAATAGTCATTCAACAACACCAACTAACGATCTTAATAATCAACAATTTTGTTCTGTATTTATTAAAACTGATATTGATGAAAATTCAAATGACGATAATAATAATAACAACGATGATCATGATATTAATGCTGATGATGATAATGATAATGTTAATAATATTGAAATAATTGAACCAATTAAAAATTTAAATAATATAACTTTCATAAAACGTAATAAATTATTTTCCCATGTAAATAGAGTTTTTAAAAAATATAAATTAAATAGATATTACAAAATGACATACAAAAATTTAGCTGATAAATTTATAAATGATTCGAGTAATGATTACAGTATGGTGAATAAATTAGTATTACGAAAAAATTTATCTGATCATTGTGATGTTGATATTAAAGAAGGTATATTAAGACGATACAGCCAAGCAAAATATAATGAAAAGTTAAAAAAGAATAAAAAAAATTATACAGAAACAATACCAGCAGTATCAACAAAAAAAATAACACGTAAAAATATGATATCAGATACACTTGAAAAATATAAAATAATTGATATTATTAAAATGATGAATATTATCGATGAAAAAGAAAAATATTCTGGTACAAAAATCGATAAAAAATCAATACATAGACTACTTGAAGAAATGGAAGATGAAAAACTATTAAAAAATATAAATATAACATTGACATCATTGGATAAACAAAAAGTACAAAATAAATTATTAATATGTCATTTGAGTATTAACATTAATGAGCCATTATTTCAATTAGCAATTGAAGATGCACAATTAAAATTTACTCATCCAATTGTATGTCGTAATACAAAAAGACGTGTTGCATATAAAAAAAATAAAAAACCAAAATCAACAAAAAATATTAATAAAAATACCAAGTTATCTGATGATAATAATATTGTTTCATCAATTGAATTGATACGTGATAATCGCGCTGGTTATAAATATGGTATTCAGCCAAAATTTGGACGTATGAAAATTTTACATTCATTTTTATATTATCGTATATATGATAATAAAAATATAAATAAAAAAATTTTAACACGTAAACAACAAATAAATGAGCTATGTCAACATCGTAATATTATTATTGATGATGAACTTGATAAAGAAATGTCAAAAATATATAATACAGATGCTGATTGGAAAATGTTTATACCCCCATTGTCGTTAGATAAAAATTCACCAATTGGTTGGATATCAATGTCAGAAATTGTTTATTTTATGCCATTATCATTGTGTTTAAATATTTATAATCCATGTCATATTATACCAGATCTTGATGAGTATATTAACCATCCAATACGTAAACATTATTTAATAAAAGATTTATCAGTTTCATTAAAAAAAACATTATTTGACAATAAATATATGTCATCTGTATATGAATCAATAAAATTATTATGTTATATTGGTCTTATACAATTTGGACCACATCATTACAAGCGTAAAGATGAAATTGAAATATTTGTTAATCAAAAAAGTGAATTAATAAATACAATTGATACATCACCAAATTATTATCGTGTTGATAAAGATAAAAATTATCCAGTTGAAAAATTTACATTTAATACAATGCAAGATGTTGATGAATACTGGAATCGTATGCATTATATTTGTATAAATACACCACTTGGTAGTAAGCTAGCAGATGAAGGTAAAGAAATTGAATTTGAAAGATTAGTATATAAACCAGATATAGTTAGAACAGTACAACCAGTTGGTTATAATCAAGCTAAAAATAATGATTTGGGTATATTACCTGGTGATAAACTTGGTGCTGCTGGTATTGATTCAGCATTTTTTTCACATCGTAAAAGAAATTGGGATTGTATTAATGCTAATACTGACAATCAATTGTATCAACGTGATATGATTTATCATGATACATATTATAATATTAGAAATACACGTTTATCAAAAATACGTGGTAAACCAGTTAAATTTACTGATTTAACATGTCAAAAATCTGGACCAACAAATCTTAATGCAAAAGATTTAAGTAATGAAATAACACCATCATCATCTTCATCATCATTAAAAAATAATAATAACAACAACAACAACAACAACAACATTGATAAATATGATGAACAAATAGTGGATAATATTATAAATAGTAATAATACAAATCAAAAAAAAAGTTATACATATACAAGAAAAATATTACCAAGAAAAACGAAAAAAAGAAAACGTGTTAAATATGATGATATTGATAAAATAGCATTGCAAAATATGAATAAATTACGTGTTGATTGGAGTCCACATGAGGATAGTATATTATTAATGTGTAAAGTTGTTATGATGTATTTATGTCCAAATCCTCGTAGTCAAATAATAACATTTACAGCAGTACGTGATGTATTACGTTTATACTCATCAACAATATCACAAAACAAAACATCACGAGCATGTCAACGTAGATTATTATATATACTTAAAGATCCACGTGTACTACAAAGTGTTGCATTACGTGTTGAAGAAATAAAACAAAACTTTTTTATAACAGATAAATATGGCGATATTGTTGATAAAATATGTAAATTAAAGGATCATACAGAACGTGATGATAAATGTGCTGCAGTATTTAAAGAACTCGTTGCATATGTTGTTAAAAAATATTATAATATATCACGTAAAGATATTAATAATGATATGTATAAAATTAATACAATACAAGAATTTAATTTAATATATGATTTAATTGATTCACAAAAATTACAATATTTACGTAATAAACAATATGATATTAGTAATGTACATGATATACATTTATCAACAATTAATTCAGTACTTTATAGTGCAATGAATAATTCATCATTAACACCATGTGATTATCAATTTGAAAAAATATATAAACAATATCCAGAATATTTATTAAGAATAGCAATTGGAAAAATTCGTTCACATCAAATGATATCATTAAAAAAATCATACAAAGCTGTTACTAGAAAACGTGGTAATTTTATGCCATTAAGTAGTCGACAATATCAATTTAGTATTAATTATAATTATAAATTTCAAACTAAATTACCATTCGATACTTATCATGAAGTATATGATTTTTTTATTAAAATGATTAATTCTTATAACGATGATTATTATAATTTTACCAATAATAGTAATGGTATACAATTTAATTCACCAACAAATGGTGGTATGGTTATTGGTATTTATGAGTTTTTAAAGTGTAATAATATTAATTTTAATGTTGAAATACCAGACCATATTATTGCACTTGATCCAAATTGTGGTGAACGTGATGAAACATTTACTAGAATATCAACAAGATATCAAGATATATTAACTAGTTTGGAACAATTACACTTTGAACGTAACAGCGTAAATATTAAACAAGAAAGACACTGTTATGATAATTTAAATAATGATGATGACATGGATATGGATATGGACATGGATATGGATACGGACATGGACATGGACATGGATATGGATACAAATACTGAAGAATCAGATTTTAATGATGAAATTGATAAACAAAAATCAAAAAATAAAAATGGTAATAATTATAAAACATTTACTTGGACATTTCCTTATGTTAAAGCATTATTATTTGATGAAAATCAACATGATAATCAAGATAATAATACTGCGATTCATGAAAAAAGATGTGATAACTATTTGAATGATCATTTAATTGACAGTGATTTTATACGTCTTCAAGATGGTACAGTTGTTGAAATAACAAAAAATGATATTGACAAAGAAAAGTTAACACAATTTGATGAAAATATTTATGATATATTTATCAATACACGTGATAATGAGGATAAAAAAAAACATAGTTATAATGATCGTAGTACAATTGTTAAACTAAAAGCATTAGATGATAATACAAGTGGTTCAACTAATAAAAAAAATACAAGCAAATTTAATAAAACTACTCAACGAAAATCAAAAGATCATGGTGATTATGATTGTAGTAAAAAATATATGAATCATGAATTAATTGACTTAACAGACAAAAATAGAAGGAAAGATGATCAATACGAAGTTAAAAGAAGATATACAAGAATTGCCATGTTAAAAATGAGAGAAGAACTTACTGGTGATTTGCCAAATAGTCATCATGCACATGAATATTTTGTTGTCAATGCATTTGATATTTTTTATAGATTAACACAAATTGAAAATGAAAAAATCAATAATCCAAGGCTATTTATTGATGATAACTTAAAAAAAAATATTTTAATGGGCAATGATAAGTTGTATGATAAAATAATTTGTGATTTAAATGAATTTACATTATTTCCAACTGAGTTACTTGATTTTGATGCCATTAAAAAATCATTAATTAAACATTTTAATATCGATAGTATTTATGTTGATAATTTAATTGATTATATTGAGGAAAAACGTGAATATGGTGCAACATTAAAAGATATAACAATTAACTTTTATAAATTATTTGATAATCAATTATATAAAATAATATCATTTTTAACGAAAAACAAATTATTTTTACGTTCTGGTGTTACTGAAACACGTTTTATTCATAAAAAATATGCTGATCCATGGATGATTAAATCAGTTAAAACAAAGCCATGTTCAAATGAAAATATTATTAATATTGATGACCAAGATAAAATAATAAATGATAATGAGAAAATTAATAATTGTGATATAAATATGGAAACTAAGGAAAATAATGATTCAACTGCTTCTAATGAAGAAGCCATTGTTCAAAATAAAAATATACAAACATCAGATTCAACTTCATCAGAAAAAATTAATGTCATCATAAGACCATGGATTAAAATTGATGGAACAATCAATCATAAGGTTTTTGAAAAAATGCTCGGAGCTATATTGTCTCATTGTACAATGAATCCTGGTATATTTATGACTCAAGTTCAGGATAGATTTTCACCAGCTTTACAATATCATCATACACGAGAACTAATTGAGGTAAAGCAATTTCTTTTTGTTTGAATATAATAGTGTTAATATTTGTCGACTGTAAATTATTATCAATATTGTTTTTAGGTTCTTGTAAAACTTGGTTGCCTAAAGTTGACAATATTACAAAAACCACCTTCAACATTATTTTCAAAATGCCAATATTCACGTCTAAGTAAGTATCATTTAAAAAAAAAAATTATACTATTATTTAGAGAACTAATAGTTATATTTATTAATAATTGTTAATTCTATTTTTTTTTTCTTTTAAAGAATGTCCATTGGAGAGTGACGGCTCATCAGAATTCGATGATGAAATTATAATTGACACAACAGTTTGTTCAACTGTAAAATTTTCAACATTTTTACGTCAAAATATAGATAAATTACAATCATAAAAATTTAATTGTCAATATTTTTTTATATTAAATAATATTATAGAACTATTATGAATTAATTTAACAAATTTTATAATAATTAATAAAATACATGTTTCTTAAAATCATCATTGTTATTTATAGGTATAATTTTATTTATTTTTTGCTTGAGTTTAAAAAACAAATTGCAAGTTTTTTTTATCAATTATATTTATTAAAAGTTTGTACACATTTTCTACTGACGTTTTTTCGGTTTTGTTTCAAAAAAAAACATTAAAATACAATTAAATAAATAAATAAAGTCAAATTAATATTATATATATGTTTAGTTTTATTAATTATTTATTTTAAAACATTAAAC
>JAPYYR010001524.1:0-14749 GCA_030523065.1 Aphidius colemani
CCACTTTTATATGAATAAAATTGAAAAAGGTGTCTAATTGTTTGTTTAATGTTTTAAAATTAATAATAAATAAAAATAAACATCTATTTAATATTAATTCGACTTTATTTATTTATTTAATTGTGTTTTAATGTTTTTTTTTTAAAAAAACGAAAAATCATCCGTAGAAAATAAGTAGATGGATTTTATCGTTCCCAATCAACTTATATATGAATAAAATTGAAAATTATATCTACTTGTTTACAATAAATAATATTAAAAAATTATCCAATTGAATAAAATAATCATACAGACATATATTATAATTTTTTAAGTATTATAATAAAAATTAAATAAAAAAGAAAAACAATTATCAGCTGCTCAAAGGGTTTATTTAAATAATAATAATACAAAATTAAATACAGTTGTTATAATAGTGACAGTCTAACGGTCAAGGTGATTGTTTTATAACTTAACAATATTAAATATGAAATTAAATAAATAACAATCACACATAAATAAATAATTTTTCATTAAATCAACAATATTATATAATTTAAATAAAAACAATACAATTTGTGGTGAAAAAAGATTGTTTAAATTTAACATGAAAAAAAATTATCTAAAATATGTGATTATAATTTATAATTCTTTCTTAAATTTCAATTTTTCCTTTTTAACAACAATTAAATATAGAAATTAATATATATGCTTTTTTGAAATCATGTTTCATATATTATTTGAAGATTAAAAATTATCAACTAATTTTTTTATTGATATTATTTACAACCCCCTCGCCGATAAATAATTTGCCAGCAATTTTTGTGTATGTATAGATAAAGACATTCTTTTTTCTTTTATGAAAAATAAATAAATAAATAAATATACATCAACTGCCTGTTAAAATATATTTATAATATTTTCTTCTTTTTTTTAATTAAGCTTTTTCTGGTTCACTGACTGTTGTGACTGCTGATTGTGAATCACTCGGTAATGCTGTATTACCACAAACAAGTGATGGGAATCTTGCATTCAAAGCTGCTCGATATTTTGGATGACTAAAGTAAAAAAAAAAAAAATAACAATATCAATTAGGTCGACAAGCTTAAAATCTAAAGTTCTAATATTCAATTTAATATTTACCTGATGGCATATACGATTGGATTATAGACAGAATTTGCTTTGGCAAAAACAGATCCCCATATTGTAAACAATGGTGTCATTTTATGAGTTTCAAATATACCACAAAAATTAATAACTAAATATGGTGTCCATGCCATAAACCACAAGCTAATTGTCATTAATGCAACTTTAGCTAGCTTACCCTCAGCACTTGCATTTGCATTTTCTGATGATCTTAATGATGCAACATTCATTTTTTTAGCTTGTTCGCGCATATTTTTTTCATGAGCTGATACAGCTGATAATATAAAATAATACGAATAAATAATTAAAAATAATGGTGTAAAATAGCAAAACATTGCATACACCAAAACATAAGATCTTGTCAACCAATCTTTGCTCAAGTAATCAGTACCACATGCTGTTAAATTTCCTTCTGGTGTATATTTACCCCAACCAAATAATGGAGCAACTGTCCATGCTGTTGACACTAACCATATCATAAATATACGAAATAATGCACCTTTTATTGTCAATGGTTTACCAGCAAGACCTTTAACAATGACATTGTATCTGTCAAATGCTATCATCATCATTGTGTATATTGATCCACAGCCAAATAGACTACCTGTAAATAATAAACAATCAATGATTTTATGATAATATTTTTATGATATTCAATATGATACTAACCAACGAGGCCATATAGTATACACATAAATGGACCAAACACCCAAGTTTCATAATAGCAATTTACTATCTGAAACAAACAAAAAAAAAATCATCAATAACACAATCAACATCAATGAATACTTTTTAAAAAAATAGAACTCACACATGGAATTCCCATTGTTGACATTAAACAAAAATCACTGAATGCAAGATTGATAATGTAAAGATTACTAGGTGTACGTAAGGATTTTGTTGATGCAAATATAAATATAACCATTCCATTTCCACTAATTGCTATAAATGTAAGTACACAAACTACAAATCCAAGTATACCATGCCAAAGAGGATTTATTGGTGGAAATTGATACCAATATGGATCAATTATTCCAATCATATCTGGTAGTGCTTTATCAACAACTGTTTGATTACCACCAGCACCACTAACACCACCACCACTGCCACTACCAGTCCATCCTTGGTAGGCAGCATAATGTGGTCTCATTAAACCCGACATTATTTATCTAATTAATATATTAAATTTAAAAAAAAATAATAGTCCAATTAATAAACAAATGAAAATTTCAATTAATTTTTTTTCACACGTACCAAATAAGCACAATTAATTTTTTTTTTTTCAATAGATTAAAAAAAAAAAGTGTCAATTTGACTGTTTTAATAATTAAAGTATCATTGATTTGTATTTTATAAAAGAAAAAAAAAAAAAATGAAGACTTGGAGCAGAATAAATGATCTGCAGTTGTAACCAAGCTCACTGAATAAATTTACAAAAACGTCTTAAATATAAGGTAGTTCTTCTTTTACCTGACACCAACCCCCTTGTCAATATAATCAGTATATTTGTTTTCTTAATGTTATTATTATTAAATTTCCCCTCTTGATGGCACAACAAACTGACATAATACACATAAACATTCCTAATTCTTCAAATAGTCTTAAGACGTTAGGTTTATTGAGTTAACGAGGATTTGTGAACACCTTGGGGGGCACCTTGATCATAAAAACTGAAACCTTAAAAATATTATAAACATGAATATTTATAAATTTAGATGTTTTTAATAAAAATATTAATAAATTTAATAAATAAATAAATATATTTTTGATTTGATTTTGAATAATTAAACGCAATGTTAAAAAAACAAAAAGAAAATAAATAAATTTATTAAGCTAAATTTTATTGTTTATAAATTATAGATAATTATTAATATTAATTAATAACTCAATTTTTATTTCATATTGATAATAATAATTAATAACAAATAAATTTACAATTAAACCATTAAATAATTAAATCAATAAATAAAAATTGAAAGAAGTTTTATTCACTTTTTCTTTTCTTTATTAAATTAATTTTTTTATCAAGTTTATAAATTAAGATTAATAAATAAATGAGTTTTTTTTTTTTTTTGTTTATTTTAAGAAGAATAAAGAAAATTATTATGTATTAGAAATATAAAAAAAAAAAAAAAATTAATCTATTGTTCAAGAGGATAATCTTTTGTTCGAAGAATAAAAAAAATGATTTAGCTTATCTAAAGATTAATTTTTATGTTAACAATAAATGTTTATTTATTAATTTACATTTAGACAACAAGGTCAATATGTTTTGTTTTTTTTTTTTTGTTACCAACATCTTTTCTTAATAAGAAATTAACATTATATGGTTTCGATATGTGTATTACATGTTAACAGGCTTATAAAAATATCAAGTGATTGGATTTTATTTTTAGAGGACATATCAAGTTTTTACATAGTTGAGTAAATATTTAAGAATAATAATAAAAAATATTAACGAGTTAAAAAAATGTCTATATTAAAAAAAATGTAATTGGTATTTATAAGGATTCTAATTCAAGTTTACAAAGATTCGAGAAGTCGAGATAAAAAAAACAACAACAACAATAAAACGATTTATCGATTTGGCAGATTAAGTGTGGAAGCTGGTGACATACTGACTTAACCTAGTAAAATACAAACAAAAAAAAGAAGTAATTGTATGTTGGTTTTGTTGTCAGTTCACACTTGTTGTTGTGCTAAAATATTCTGTTGTTTATTAATTACTTAGTGGGTTTATTTTCAACTGCAAATTGTTATTTAAACATGGAAGAAACAATAGAGTATACTGAAAGTATTGAAAACGTTGACGACGAAAATAATGATGCTGCTGCTGCTATTGATGATGATGATGATGAAGAATCAGAAATAAAAACAACAGCTGAAGTATTAACAGAAGTAACAAACGCATGGTTAAATGAAAAATTTGCTCCAGAAATATTACAACATAAATCTGAATACATTGATTGTTTATTACTTCAAATATCTCATATGGAAGATAACATTAAAAAAAAATTAACAAACAATGACATGAGATTATTTATTTATCAACAAGAAATTGATCGTATTAGATTTATTGTATCAAGTTATTTACGTACTAGATTATTGAAAATTGAACGTTATGTTATAAATATATTGAAAGAAGAATCAGAACGTAATGACGATGAACGTTTATTAACAAAAGCAGAATTACAATTTGCCAGAAATTATGCAGTGAATATGGAGACATTGTTGAAGAGTGTTGTGTTGCAACACTTGCCATCAACATTAAAAGAATTTGAGATTGAAAAACTAGCAGTATCACCAAATTTACATGCACATGTTATCATGAGAGCTAATAAAAAAATTGATGGTGTTATTATACCAGGACCAACTGATGAAGAAGTTGATTTTGAAGAAAATTCTGTTCATATTATATCCTACAAGGCAATAGCACATTACGTCAAAACTGGTGATATACAATTAATATAAATATCATCATCACAACAAGTTAATAAACAATATACCTATACTGTTTTTTCACTTAAATTATACAATATATTTATCAATAAACATGTTCAAATACAATCTCATTATTTATTTATTTTTTTTTCTTATATATTAAACCATTTGGCTTCTTCTTCAAGTACATATTTAGTTTTTTTTAAAGATTATTAATAGACATTTACAAAAAAAAAAACAAATAGAAAAAAAGAAAAAAATATATATTTAAGTTAAGAATTTCTTTTAAAAACATTAAGTAAACACACTTGAGTATTTAAACAAAAAAAAAAAAAAAAAACAAAATACTTCCATTGTTCTTAAGCACCACTTGAATTAATTATTTTATTTATAAAAAAAAAATTATTCCCTGATAGCTGTGTATATATAAGGCCTCATTAATTTTTGTTTTGTATTTTTTTTAAAATATGCAGTATCAAAAATTAATCTATGAAAACACAAAAAAAAATAATAGTAATTTGTTATTGTATATAAAAATTATTTCGTTGTTTCGTTTGAATGATGATTAACATTATCATCATTCTCTTCCTCTTGACTTTCAGTCATTTTATTGAAGGCTTTTTCTGATATTTTTTTAAGATTATTTGTCATTGTTTTGCCAGTTTCATTGACCATACTAATTAAGTAACCATCACTTTTTTGCATAAGTACATGTGGATGATCAAATTCAACAATTTTACCATGATCCATAACAATAATTTTATCACTATCCATAACAGTATTAAGACGATGTGCAATTGTCAATACAGTACAATTATTAAATTTCGTACGTATTGTTTTTTGTATTAGGCTATCAGTTGTTGGATCAACATTAGCTGTTGCCTCATCAAGTACAAGTATTTTATTATTTTTAACAATTGCACGTGCAAGACATAATAATTGTCTTTGTCCAGCACTAAAATTACTACCACCTTGTGTTACAATATGATCTAATGATTCAACACTTTGTTTTAATTCAACTTCTTCAAGTGCTGACCATAATATTGCATCCTCGTATTTATGAAACGGATCTAAATTATCACGTAATGTTGCAGAAAATAACATTGGTTCTTGTGGTATTATTGATATTTTAGATCTTAAATCATGTAAGCCAATTTTACGTGTATCAATATCATCAATAATAATATTACCTTCAATTCTTGTTAAATTAAATAAAGCTGATATTAATGATGATTTGCCAGCACCAGTTCTACCAACAATACCAATTTTCATACCAGATTTAATTGTTATATTTAAATCTTTAAGTACAGATGCATCATCATCAGAATAACGTAAATAAACATTTTGAAATTTAATTTCACCTTTTGATGGCCATGTTGATGATGGTTTTTTATTTGGCTCACTATCAAATGGTCCCTCTTTATCAAGATCAGTAAATTGCATGACTCTTTCAACTGATGTCATTTGTGCAACCATTTCAGCTGTTTGACGCATGCCATGTTGTAACATACCACATAATATTAATATTTGTGATAATGCTAAACCAACATTACTAGCAGATGTATCACCATCATTAAAATATATAAAAGAATATGTTATAAATGCAACAAATGTTATTGTAACAGCATCAAGCCAAAGACCAAATGCTGTTGATGTTGTAAGCATTAATGAATTTGCACTTGTATGTACATCTTGATGTCCATCAAATTCTTTTTTAATCATTTCTTGTCCACCCGATGATCTTATTGTTATTAAACCAGATAATGATGAATTAACATGTGAAAATACTGGACTTTTTGTTATACCCTCTAAACGTTTTAAATCTTGTGCTGTTGATAAATATGTATTACGTATTATTATATAAAATATTCCCATAATAATCATTGGAAATATCGTTAAATAATTTATAATAATAACTTGTGATAATATACCAATCATAACAGCAAATATTTGTATTGAATCAATCATTGCCATTGGTAGCTGTTCATCAATTGAACCAATGTCTTTTGAAAATCTATTTAATATTTGACCAGATGGATGTGTATCAAAAAATCTCATTGGTGCTTTTAAAATTGATGAAAACATTGTATTGTGTAAATTTTTACTAGCATTCATACATATTTTATAAAACATAACGTTTCTAGCTGTTGTCATGATAACACATAATGATATAAAACCACCATAAATCCATAATGCAATGTATTTATCAAAATAATTATGTTCTTCATCATTAAAATATAATGTTGAATTTTCTGTTTGATTATTATTTATATTTAATATATACTTAAGGCGTATTTCTTCTTTTTTAGTCCAATATGCAATCCAAAAATCTGATCCACTACTACCAAATTGTCCGAGTATCAAAAATATACAAAATAACAAAAGTGAAAATATTGAACCACCAGCACGGAAAAATTTCCAAAATAATGATTTTTTCATTGAACCAGTACCCATTAATTCTTCAGTTTCTTTTGGCTCTTCAATAGCATCATCATTATCATAACCATTTGTATTATTTGTTATTGATAATTCAGATATTGAACCATGATAATCATCATTATTAAATATACTTGATTTATCACTTAAATTTTCATGTGATGCTGTTATTATTTCAAATTGTTGTTTATTAAAATCGTTATATTCACCTTGTTTATCAATAACACCATTATTTAACATAACAATTGAATCAACATTTTTTAAATATTGTACTTGATGTGTAACTAATATACGTGTTTTATTTTTTAAATAACCATTAATGCAATCTTGAAATAAACATTTACCAACATGTGTATCAACAGCTGATAGTGGATCGTCAAATAAATAAATATCAGCATCACGATAAACAGCACGTGCTAAATTAATTCTAGCACGTTGTCCACCACTCAATGATGTACCACGTTCACCAACAAGACTTTTATCACCTTGTGGTAATTGTATAAAATCTTTAATTAATGAACATGCACGTGTTACTTTTTTATATTTAACATCATCATATTTTTGTCCAAATAAAATATTATTTCTAACTGAGCCAGAAAATAACCATGGTTCTTGACTTGCATATGATACTTTACCACTAACAATAACACTACCATGTATTGCACGCAACTCACCAAGTATTAATTGTAACATAGAACTTTTACCACAACCAACTGGACCAATTAATGCACATAATTTACCACTTTTAATATTTAAATTAATATCATGTAATGTATTTGATATTGAATCTTTTAACCATGATGCTGTTACATTTTTAATAATTATTGAATTTTTTTCAACACTTGATGTTGTATCAATACTCAATGGTATATTTTCTTCAAGTTGTAAAAATTTTTCAATACGTTTTATTGATACATGTGCCTCTGATGCAAATGCAATAGCCATTGGATAAAAAATTGCCATTGTACATTGCATTCTGTTGTAGTATTGTGCCAATGAAAATACAATATCAGCTGATATATGATTATCGAGTAATACAAAAGCAAAAATTGTTATAAATAATGATGTACGTTCAGTAAATACAAATGTTGCACGATTAAAACCACGTAGATATGATGCTATTGTTAATACATCAATTTCATATTTTCTTGATAATGATACTAATTGTTGAAATGGTTTTTCCCATGTATACATTTTAATAACTTGTATACCATTTATTATTTCACTCATTAAACGTACACGTTCATCTGTTCTTGGTGCAATTTTACTACGTAGCTTTGATGCCCATTTACCAAGATAACCTTGTAGCGGTATTGTTTGTATTGTTATTAAAAATACACCAGCAAATGCAGCAATATTAACTTGTCGCCATATTAAATATGCTATTGCACCACCTTGTATTGGCATTATCCATATATAATGTAAAAATATAAATACCTGATCAAATCTTGATACATCATTTGATAATAAATTTATTATTTGTCCACCAGCTGTTTTGTTTGCTGATGTTTTTGATAAACGTAATATTTTACGATAAACAAGACTTGAACATGCTATACGTAAACGCATACCCAATTCCATTTGTCCAAGATTCATATGATGATCAATTAATGCTATTGCAACTGCCATTAATATAACGAGTGTTGCATAAACATAGGCTGTTTGAGGTGATTCATTTTTAGCACGTGGATCAAAATAATAAATTAATAAACCAAGTACAAATGGTTGAAGTACTCTGAAAAATATATAAAATACATATTTTCATTGTTTGTTATTTTTATGGCTAAAGGAAAATTATGTTATTTGATTTTCATGAATTTGTTTTGTCTGGAATTATTAACTCGTCTGCGTTAATTTAAGATAATACTGTCTGACATTAAAGATAATAAAAATTTTAAAAAAAATTACACAAATAATTAATTGGTAAAATTTATATTATTTATTTTTAACGAATTAATTATAAAATAATATTATTACTTGTTTTCAAATATGTTTTAAAATAATGGTTATTCTTTTTTAAAAAAAGTTTTTATGTAGTAAATTTTTTATCTTATCTGTAGTTGAATTAGCAAGCATGATTTTTAGAATACGACCTTACATGACCTAACATGGTTTATCAACTCGAATTGTATTTGTTTTTAAAAAAGATAATAATAATTTCTCTGTGATGAAAAATTTGTAAATATATATATTTTAATACCTTAAAAATGTGCAAATGAATATCCAAAATCCATAATATATATAAGACCACCAAAATGTATTTTTGATTGCTGTAAATAATCTTGCTTTTTTTCCTGTTTCTTTGCTAATTGATTGTTCTTTTTTCCAATTATTTTCAAGTGCATTACCAAGTGGTTCACTCAAATCAGCTGGCAATGAATTTTGCAAATCTTTTATTTGTAAATCATTAATTTTTCCATAATTAAATAAAGGCTTTAACCACCTGTTGGACAAAAAAATAATTCATATTATCGTAAACAATATATTTATAAAAATATAAAATAGGTCAATGTATTTTTAACATTATCATCATCATTAACATCTTGCCATTTCGACTATAAATTTTTTAATCAAAAAATTCATTTCAATAACAACAATAATAAGAGTTATATAAAAATAACAATAATATCATTACGTAAATTAAAAAGCTGGACTATCAATCACATAAAATGACGGTATAAATGATGATGATGATGATGATGATGATGATGATGAATATGCCGAACCTATATATCTCATGGACATTTTAAAAATAACTAATCAACTTCCTTAACAAGAAACACGAGGTTTTTCTTTTGTAGAAAAATAATAATAAATAAAAAACATTCTAGCAATAAAAACCAAACTCATTATCCTCGTTTTTTTTTTTTTGCTGACTAATAACACCAGGAAATACCTGATAAACCAAGTTGCAAGTTGCTTATTTAAAATAAACTTGTATAACACAGATAATAAAAAAAAAAAACTATAAAAAAATATTGAATATGTATCAGCAATTAAATTATATTAAATTAATGTCTTAATTATGAAGAAAAAATATTTTTAAATATTGTTTTAATAAGTATAACTCAAACTTACCAAAAAACTAATCTACTAAATGGATTTGCTGATAGTCTTGGACTTGGATTATTATATTTAGTTGTGTTATCCATTTTTCCAAATCCATCAATAATCCAATGACAAAAGAATATTGATGCCTTTAATTTTTGCTTAACAAAAGTATAGTATATAAATGTTGAATATTGTCTGATAAACTTTTGTCAATGAAATTGCTTAATCAAAAAAATTAAGACATCAGTTGCATGTAATAACACGCGACAAACTGATAGCTGATATTCATGTTCCAGTTGATGCCAGCCAGCTGATCACCAAGTGGTTGAGAAATAAAATTGCTTATTATTATTGTTTTTATTTTTATGCTGAATATAACACACAATGTTTCATTAATCACAAATTAATTAGGGCTTAATGATTCATTCAACTTGACACGTCAGTTATTTTTATAAACGACATTACTTTTTATTATTTTTCAAATAATTATTAACAATTAACTTAACAACAACTCGATACCTTGATAGGTGATATTACCCTGGGAAAAAAAAATGTAAAATTAAACAAATTCATTGTTGTTATTATGTTAATTTTTTTTTTTTTATCATTTGGCACAGGAAACGGGTTTATTTTGTTTGTTTGTTTTGAGATATAAAATTATTTACTGATTATTTTACTGTATGAAAGTTTGATGTTTGATGTATTGAAATTTTTATTTCTGTTTTAAATAAATTTCAAATATGGATATGTTAATTAATTAACTGTTGTGATTAGAAATAATTAGAGAAAAAAAAAAATGTTAACTACATTTTGTGCCGAAAGGTGACATTGACGTCGAGAGAGAGACAAAAGAGACAGAATGTAAATAAATATTTATAATAATAATGACAATAAACAGGAAAAAAATCAATAATAACATAAAGCTTGTTTTTTTTATCAAAAACATTTATCAATAAAGTAAAATATGTATTATAATTTTAAATAAACAAATATACCTATATACTATTTTAATCTCAAATGGATCAATGAATCAGCTGATACTGATAATGAATAAATTGATAAAAGAAAAATATACAGTTTAATTCAAAATAATAATAAATTTTAAAATGTCAAAACAATAATAAGGTTATGTTGATCAAAATAAACAAACAGAGGCATTGTTTTAATAAGTATAAAATTAATAAAAATAATAATATGGCATTTTCATTGAGAGCTGGAACAAATTGGTGTCATGATTTTCCAAAATTAGCAAGAGAATCTGGATTTTATTTTAATATGCATAGATCTAAAGTTCGTGTTGATTGGAATCGAATAAGTTAGTTTTTTTATTATTAATTTATTGATTATTTATTGATGTTTTATTTAATTAATATGATATTTTTTAGGTACAATTGACATTGACAGTGTCATTAGAGATCGTGATTTTTTAACAATCGATGAAAATGTTAATAATGTCGTTGATTATTCACTTGAAAATGAGTATGATGTTAAAATACTGGATCCAAATTTTGTTAAACTTTTTAGACTTTCACAATTAGCTGTTGAATATTTGCTTTATTGTAAACAATATTTAGATCATTCAGTTATTATTTTAAAAGATGAGCTACGTTTAAAACTAGAAGAAAATGGAAAATTAAAAAAAGACTTGTTAACAGCTGAAGAAAATATTCAAGAATTAAAAGATAAATTTAAGGATAAACAAAAATATATTGAAGCTAAATTTAGTGATTCACATGGTGAAATTCACAAGGTTAATAATTTAAACATTAAAATTACTTAAAAACAATTAAATAATTTTCTTATAATTATCATGATTATTTTTTTTTAGTGTCCACAATGTCCAAAAACTTTTATATCATCAGTATTTATGAACTCTCATTTAAGTCGTCGTCATTCAAACGTAACAATTTCATCACCAGAACACGAACAATATCGTGCAGAAGCTGAAAAACTTAACAATGAAATAAAAAATTTAAAAGAACGTTTAAATGAAACAGAAAGATTAGTACGTAATGATACAATTAAAAAATTTGAGAACAATGATTTATCAAATGATATAAAAAATTCATTGTCAATTGATAGATCAATTTATCAAGAAAAAAAAATTGAAGATGAACATCGTAGATATCGTGAAGAGATAAGTAATTTAAAGAGTATGTTATTCAATGAATTACGTAATTTAAAAAGTAGTGATAACGATAAAAAAATATTGGAAAATGATGATTCATTTGGTAACACATGGAAAGAACAAATTCGTCAACAAGAAAATGAAATTAAAATATTAAAAGATAATATACAAATACGTACAAATCAAGATATTGAAAATATAAAATTAAAATTAAATTCACAAGAAGAATTTTGGCTAACAAAAATTAATGATATTAATAAACAACATAAATTTGATATTGATAAATTATATAAACAATTAAAAATTAATGAACAATCATGGGATTGTATGAAAAATGATTATTTAAAAAAAATTAATGATTTAGAAGAAATGTATAAAGCAGAATTATCAAAAAATGATAATATTGATATTAAAAATAGTCATGATAACAGAAATATACCATTGAACTCGGAAAAAGTGTTATCAATAAGAGATAATAAACGTTCGATTATGATTGATCCAATTGAATCAGAAAATCCTAGAGATTCATTCATTCAAAAAAGAGATAAAAAATTATCATCAAACTCAATTGAACTTGATGATAATTATCAAGATAAAAAATCACCAAGCTTAGAAATTAAATTTGATCAATGGCAGGATCAATCAGAGATAATTTCAAGTGAAAAAAAAACACGGATACCTGAGCCAGCACAACAGGTATTTGTAAAAAAATCTTCAGCATTAATGACAAAAAAATTTGAAGAATCTTTAAGTGATTCTGATGACAGTAATACACAGTCAGAGACAATGACGACATCAAAAATGTCAAGTGATGAATCAGATGAAATAAGTGAATCACTTGATGACAGTGATGATGAAAATGAAGATCACAACAATGATGACAAAGATAAAAATAATAAATCAACAATACATAAAAATAAAGAACAATTAAAATTAGAAGCAAAAGATAATATTGAACAACACTTACGTGATCTTGGTGTTGATCCAGATTGGCAAGGTTTACCATACAAAACATATTGTCAGTTATCAAAAATAATAAAACATCATCGTACAATTAAAAAGAAAAAATACACAAATTTTGATGATATTCGAAATGAAATAATAAATGATGTTAATAAAAAACTGATGAATAAAGTTGTTGATGATGATGATGATAATAATAATAATGAAACGAGTAATAAAAAATTACAGCTAAATAAATTGTTAAAAAACGTGAAAACAAAAGCATTTCGTGCATTTAATATGAATGATAATTCAACAAATGATACAATTAAACAAAAAAGAATAATTGTTAATAAGCACAATATCGATATACTTCCTAAAAAAATTAAATCACCAATTGTATCATCACCAGAATTATCAACAAAACCAAGATACACATCAAGTCCATGTAAAAAAAGTTTTAAAACAGTTGAAACATCAGTTGATGTTAAACAATTTTCTCATTCATATGAAAGTATAAAAGATTATTTAAAAGATCCAATGGAAAAAACATTTTATGATACACAAAATATTGATGAAACGAAATCATCAAAAGATGGTTTATTAAGTTTACCAACATCACCAAAAAATAATAGAGGTGTTTTAAAAACAACAACTGGATCTGTTGGAAGTTTAGTCAAAAAAAAAGTTGAATTTGTTCTTGATAATGATGAAAAATCAATGAATGATTCAAGTGAAGATGAATTTCATATATCTAGTATATCAGAAGAAAAGTCAGATGACATAAAAGCTATTGATCCTAAAAAAAATAATGATATAATATTAAAAACAACACAAAGTGATAAAATATATGAAATTGCTAAAAAATTAGAAACACAATTGAATATAACACGACAAAAACCAGTTGGTGCTGTTGAAGCAATGTTTATGAAGAAATTGCATTTCACAAATGATGATTTATCAATTAACAATCAAAAAAATCATTATAATTATCCAATGCCAGCACCAAGGCTATCAAAATCAAGTATTAATCAATCAGAAAAAAATGAGATGACAAATTTAGATTTAGATATTGAAGAGTTACTTGCAATGGAGTAATTTAATTATTTATATACCTGAATGTGTGTAACGATGCCTAAGACTAGACAATAAGTTAATTATTTAATTTAAAAGTTTATCAGTTTTTATAAAATGATAATCATCAGTATCTTGAAAAACCAAAAATTTAATTTTATTCATCAACTAAACAAACGTTTATTTATATTTTAAATAAATAAACCATAATTTATATTTAATTTTTTTAATCAATCTGTATAATAAAAAAACATGATATAATTATAATATAATTATAATATAATTTACTTGATGCTAAATATTTATTTTTAATATAATACTTATTCCCTTGACGCTGTATTGTCTTTATGGCAGTTGCAGATTTCAGAATAAGCGAGGAGTATTTCAAATTACTACTCACTCGTTATGCGCTCCAGGTAATACCGTCCAAATTTTCGCTTGAAAATGTAGTCGGGTTTTATCGTATTTAATCCACTTTTATATGAATAAAATTGAAAAAGGTGTCTAATTGTTTGTTTAATGTTTTAAAATTAATAATAAATAAAAATAAAC